>OY726521.1:103989511-104171789 GCA_963383655.1 Bathymodiolus septemdierum
CCTCGCACTACTAATGGATGCCTCTTTTTGACTGATTACACGAGAAGCGCATACACTAGATCTTATGTTTATACCCCTGGGGTTTCTGTGGGATGATGACATGATGTTTTAAGCATGATTGTTTATCCATAATCAATGCTCTGACATATACATACATGTAAAATAAACTAAAAAAAAACAACATACAATCTCATTTAAAAACAGGCAAAATAGAAATATTGTTTTCTTATTCGAACAGTAGCATGACCTACGCTCGTCGATCATGTTTAGAATATAAATAGATACAGACTTGATATATATTGTGTGCTACCGAAATAGAGGGATAATGTGAACACTAGTAAACAAATTACAACACTAATATGTTCTGTTGAACACAATATAATATGTCATGGTTACATTGATTTACTCCTCCTTAAAGCTATTGTTGTTAAAACATAGATATATTTAGTGTGCAAGGTGTGTTTCTGGAATAACCTTCCTATCATGCAGGCTAATAGTTAAATGATTGAAAAGCCATATAATTTAAAGATCTTTGAGAACAAGTTAACCAAACGACCTAAGCGGTGGGTCTTTCACTATTCTACAATATTTTATATTTTAATTTAGTTTTCGAACAGTTTGTTTGAAGACGACAAATACAAACAAAAAGGCTCATCAGGTGAAGTACATAAGTATTAATTGCAGTATTTGGTAGACGTGTAGAGTGTAGTCAATAGAAAAAACACAGGACGCGTGTCTGGTATAACCGTCATAAGGTCCGCTTATAGTGAAAAGATTGGAAATCCAAATAATTAAAACGCTATTTACATCAAGTAAATATTACGTAGAAACTATCAATCTCAAACATAGACATATTTGTGATTCTTCAATGTATATTAACACAAATAACAAATTGATAATAATTGCCTGGCATATTATTTGACATTTGGGTATTATTTCTGGAATGGATAATGTACTTTCTTGTGTCATAAGATTAGAACATCATTATAAAGCTTTCAAATCTCCGTCTGACAATCGCGTAAAATAAATAAATCTATAAGCAAAACACTATATAACTGAATAAACTGGCTTCCTTTATAACCCTAATATTAAATTTACACCAAATGTCTGAAATGTTTGTCAATTGAATCTATCTCTCTATCTAGAACACGTGTCTATTCAAAACAACCCCAATGAAAAAATCGAGGAATAGAAACAAGACATATCTTCACCACTGTGGGGGTACAACCAATACGTTACGACAGTCCACTAATTGATCAGGACGAATCAAATACAGTACTACATTACATATATAGAGAAAGCCACTCCTCTCCCTGTACGTAAAAACCAACATACAACAGATCGTAATGAACAATTGTTCCTGTATTTAAATACTTTTACAGTGACAGCCGGAACCTTTGAACCGTAATGAGAACGGGAGGTTTGGCGCCTTAAAATCTGACTCAACCCACCATTTCTTTAGAAATGCCTGTACCAAGTCAGGGTCATTACAGTTTTCACAGTTTTCCGGTTGTTGACTGATTTTGTCTGTTTATATAATTATGAGTTTTGACTTTCCCTTTGTAAGATTGTTCGGAGTTCGGTAATTTTGTTATTACCTTTATTCTCAAGAATGGTTGTTGGTAGGTCGATGCAAGGCAAATTTATTCAATATTGTCAATGTACCACTTAAAATGTTACAATTATATTATTACACCGCATTTATATCTAGTTCAAATCAGAAAGATGCAAAAACAGTATTTTTATTATAAACGTTACTTACTGATGTTTCAATCTTACAGAAATTAGGTATGTCCTCGTGTAGGCAGTCAATGTTATGATTCATAGCAAAGCTAATCATAACGTCTAATTCAGCTCTACAGTACATTCCTTAATCATGTAAATATAATCCAACTTATTCTTGTTAGGAATTTTCATTGCTGGAATGACGTGTGGATGAGACGAAATGACCTCCCCTTTGGTAACAACGGATGGCAAGTCATTGATTCTACGCCTCAGGAACGGAGTGATGGTAGGTCATAGAGTTAGTTAGTGGACAAAGTGATGGTGAGTCATATATTTAGCTGGTAGTATGATATAAGGGTTAACACGGCCACGACATTTCCTCAGACTTTATGATGTAAAATGATGTGTGATAGCCAGGAAACAAAGTACATTATACACGATATTTAACTAACACAGATGATATATATATATATATATATATATATATATATACGTCTGAAAATTAAACAAAACAGTGTTAGAATTAGATTTTAGAGCAGTCAATTTTTTGTTCTTCCCTCGACGGGATTTGAACCCACACCATTGATACACTGCAGCACCATTCGCTTAGCCTTACGTCCAGCGCCCTAGACCACTCGACCACATCCACTCCCTATATATATCTTACCTCTTGCAAACTTCTAGAATTACTTGGCTTAAATATGAAACAAAAATAAATAATAAACGCTTATTTTGGCCGATATGAAACATACATGACAACACATAGCAATCCACACATATACAGACAAGACACAAAAACATTTAAATAGGCGGGCTACAAAACTTTATAAAATCCGCCAAACAAGCACGCCAAACAAATACATTAATAAAATCAGTAAGGAAATTTTGAATTGATAAAATATTAAAATGAATTATAAATAGATACATAGTCCTATTAACGTGATAACGATTGAATCCAAGAAATGAGACACTTCCTTGAAAATTCAACTCCAAACATGAAGGATGAGACACTCCTTCAACTATTAGAACTACCCAGGGGATGAATCGGACACTCCCCTGAAAGTAGACCCTTACATCAATAAATTAGGAATCCAAAGGATGAGTCACTCCCTTGAAAATTCCAAAAACCTAAAGAATTAAAAACTTACTTAAAGGCTGATTACTATAATAGGTAAGCAAAATACAAATAAATGAAATAACTAAAAATATGAAATATAATTACATATGATTTATAGCATGTTGAAAACATCTACGAAGCTCATATTGTCCTACTTCATTAAGATGAAGGCCATCATCTTTAATTGCATATAATGACCTTACTGGTAATGCTTTATTAAAAAATCTTTTATATGATCGAATAAAATGTACATTATACTGAGAACATATTTTACATAATAACAAATTAATACTTTTAAGCTTAGGACCTGTGTAATTAAAATCAACTGGTCTGGGTAGTATAGATGAAATAAAAATGTTAACCAAACTATCAGTATTTTTAATAAGAAGAATGAACTCTCTAAAATCAGCAATAATTTTATCTGTAGTACTATTTACAATATTATTAATGCATAAATGTATTATAATATGTGAATATAAAGAAAAATTTATCTCTTTATTTTTGATCATCGTCTTCATGGAATTAATTCTAGCTCCCCTAACTGCATCAAACTCCATGTACCAAATGTTCTCCAAATATTTCCCGATGGAGTCTGTAATTACTAGAACCTTTTTTGTTTCTCGCAGGACCACTGAAATAAAATTAAATATAATTTGCCATATTTCTAGCAACTGAAATTTTGTCAGCTATGGAGAATTCCAAATAAACTTTATAAGCGTCGCTCTCCCAATCCCCATGTGATTGTATTAATTCAGAAGGTGTGTGTGAGCGGAAGACAAATGTGGCTCCACTTCTCCTAAAGCTGTGAGAGGAATATAACTCAGATACACGCCCGGTCTTATTAATGATGTATCTTAGTTTACTTAGAAATTGATGATATGTAACAGGTACTAATCTGGAGTGTTTCCGAAGGACAAAGGCGGGTGAATCGTCTGGTGCTGGAATAACTTTACACATGCGGATATATGCATTAACAGGACAAAGAACGGAACCAGGAATGTTAACTACTGGAATTTGTAATCTTCTCTCACGAGATTGAATGGTCTTAGTCCATTCAAAAGTTACTATAGTTACACCCTTATTAATAACAACTAGAGTTAACTGTTTCTTAGCATCAAAAAAATGTACAGAATCAGGAACTAAATTAGACTTTCTTGACATCAAAAAGAAGGCAAATAAAAAAATACACCAAAAAACACAATCTGACGGATCATATAAATCTAAAAACTTGACCATCTCCAATAAATTATCTGGAGTGATTGGTAAATCACGTCTTGGAAAATGTTGTGTAGTTTTCACCAATCCTTTCATAAGAAGTTTATATACAAAATTTTCTAAATGTGGAAAAGTGTAGTCCAAATATAATGCAAAACTCTGACTCCATTGATGTAATTTCTGATGGAATTCACAGATTTCAATGATCTATTGAGGAATTGAGCATAGCAACATATCGTAGACAAACTGACAGGAAAACAAGAAAGTTCCTAAAGCATAAACAGCTTTAGTAGATTCTTTAACGTCTTTCTTTAACTGTGAAAGTTCAGACTCTTAAAGGTATTTAAATTTGAAAAATAAACCTTAATTACAATAGAATCACATCATATAAACTACTGAAGTATAAAACTTGTCTTTGAATTCGTTTGATAAGTGCCATCTAGATAAAAAGTCAGCTATTATATTTTTAGATCCAGCTAAATGTATAGCACGCACTGCAAATTCATGTATAGCTGCTATAAAACATAATTCCCTTAAACAATTCTGCAAAAGGGAATTTCTAGGCTTTCCTGTATTTATTACAGTAACTGACGTTTTATTGTCACACATAATTCGTATTCTTTTCCCTCTAAAGTATAGTGCCCACATTTTTAGGCATACGATAATAGACAACAATTCAAGCCAGTTAATGTGTAATTTAGCATCCAAAATAAACTCTGGAAATATTGTATGAAAAAGGTTTTCCTTGAACCAACCACCACAACCAGTCAAGCAAGCATCACTGGAAAAAATTTCATCAGATCTAGACCATTCCTCATAATACATCATTGAAATTCCATTGTATAATGGCAAAAAAAGATAGCCACCACTTGATATCTTTCTGTACCAGAGTAGGAACACTAATGTTACTAGATTTGCCATATACATCTCTGAGCCAATTTAATAATCTTGACATAAACATTCGACCGGATTTTACACCAAAGAGATTGAATCTCTTTTAAATTTACAAATTTGTTATCAATCCAACAAAGCAAAATGCGATGTATCTTTTAATTTGCCATCAGGAATCTCAAGAACTAACTTGTCTGTGTCACATATAATTCCTAAAATTTCCATCCTTGTTGACGGAGGAACAGCCTTATTGGATGATTCCTCTAACCCACAAGAGTCCAATAAATGTTTTAATTCATCAAATGCATTTTGGCACTACTCGGAGACTCAACACCCGCAAAGTCGTCTAAATAATTTACAATGTCAAAACCAAGTAGCCGGTACATGTAAGAAACTGCATTAGTCACCCGTTGACAAATATGGGCTGCAGAAGTTAGACCCATTGACAGCACTCTGTCGAAGTATAAGTGTTCGTTCCATTTATATCCTACTAAAATGTACATCATGTAAATCAATAAAAATTTGGCAGTAGGCTCGACTTAAATCTCGTTTGAAAATCAGACAGTTTCGACCGTGTTTCTTTATTAGATCGACCAGAACATCCACATTATGGTATTTTAATTTGACTTCTTCCCTCAAATAGTTGTTTTTGTCAATAAATACATTTATTGCACCTCCTCCTCTAACGCTTAAGTCTAATATAACCCCCCTATCCTCGGAGCCTTTCTTTGGAACACTGTTAAGAGGAGAAATTACAATTTCATGCGAAAACGGATTTGAATGAAATGGACCCAACACGGCTTTCTTAGATATCTCCTTTATCAAATATTTATCCATGTCAGCCGAGTTTTCAAGAGCCCCCTTGTGATTGTTAACATGTCTTCCAGTATACCTGGTTTCTAAATTTTCGTACCCTATAGGGAATCCATATTCTAACAATGTGTATATATCTGCATCCTCATAATCTGATAGCATACATTTGAAAAATTCAATGTTTAAATGAGATAATACTGGAATTCTACATTCCTGAAAATGATACTTTTCCGATCTTAGAATTGCCTCGTGATCGGCTACCATTTTATCTAAATAGTGAAACCAGTTGACGTCCAAATCTCTTACTTCATCACAAACTCTGCAATTCGGCACATTAGAACTATCTAAAACTCCGGTACTTAAATTTAAATGTTTAAACTCATTTTCAACAGGATATGGGAGAATCTGGTCCGAATTTTCAAAATGTGAAATTTTAGCATCGGAAGTAGTCAAAGAAATTGTTTTATTTTTAGACAAGTCTTTTAAATACTCAGGATAAAATATTTCCGCATCAGGATTCAACGGAGAAAATGGTTGTTTTCTAGTCATCCCGACCTTGGGAAGTTTGGACAGGAATGTTAGCATTCAGGATGATTTAATTGGTTTTTGTCTTTCTCCCAACATACAGCACAAATGTGTTGAACTGATCTTTGTTGACCTTTGATAAAGGTATTGTGTATCCTTTTGCCAGTACATCGATTTCTGTTGTACAAAGTACAGAACCAAACCTGATCATCTTTATTTTCTGTTAACTTGAAAGTCGTGTTTGATACTTTAGACTTCGTTTGCACATACTGTGTTAAAATGGGGACTTCAATAGAAGATGAATCATCTTTTCATGTCTTCTGGCCCAATTCGATTTTTCGTAACCAAGCCGCGTAAAAGGATAACAGCCCTTTCCAAGAATAAATATTGCTATAATAAGTGATATTTTGTAGAAGATTTAGCCGTCCGACGTTTTCTTTTTCTGATATACTTTTACTTGTAATAATCTCCAACTCTCCAGCTGTGAAGAGCGTAATGTTTAAATCTTTGAAAGAAACAGAATCATTTACAAATTCATATTGTAGAGCGAATTGTGGCCAGAGTAACTGAGTTTTAACTTGATCTGATGCTTTTGTTCTTATACCCGATTTTGTTTTCTTCTTCTTTTTCGTAGATTTTCCACCTTCGCTCTCTGAACTAGAATCAGAGTTATCTGAAACCTTAATGTTTCCCTCTTTCTTTTTACTGTATTTAGCTGAGTCCGACTCATCACTCGAAGAAGAGGAATCGGTTTCCTTAACCTTATCTATTAGCCCTAATTTTGATAATTTCTTTTCCACTACCTCGTTAAGATATTCAAACTGTCTCAATTCTGTAAGTAAAAGTTATTTATCTGATGGTAAGAACCATTTTTCTTTTATAACTTTACTAGCCTCTGACTTCTTAGATTTGATAACTTTACTAGCCTCTTACTTCTTAGATTTTATAACTTTACTAGCCTCTTACTTCTTAGATTTTATAACTTTACTAGCCTCTGACTTCTTAGATTTTATAACTTGACTAGCCTCTTACCTCTTAGATTTTAATTTCTCACCTTTTTCTTTCTGTAGATCACTTTGCTTTTTGACTAGTTCTCTTAGTTTCTTCTTTTCATTCTCTAATCTTTGCTTCTTTATATCTGCATCCGTAGATTTTAAGGCTGCCTTCAGCTGATACAGCTCTTCGTCTTCACTTTCCTCCTCATTGAAGGAACGATCCAGGTTGATCGCGGCATCTAATTTCTTCCTCGCACTGCTCGAAGCTGCTTTCGTTTTCTTTGCTTCCACCTCTTTTTGAGTTTCTTTAATATTCGACCCAACAACCGGCGAATCTGGGAACCCATAATCAGAAAATCTTCTGTAATTATGTCCAGGAACATCTCTGCGAGGTCTATCTGCCGACATCTCGATTCAATTAGTATATCAAACAAGTCGAATAAAATTGCGTTTATTCGCTCTAACAATTTCTAAATAATGACTACATTTACTACTAAGAGTCAGAGTGAGTAAATTTCACTAGAAATCATTCGGGTGAAAATAACGGCCAAAGGGAAATAATAAAAAGAAAAAATTATTACTACCGCCGCATAATTAACGGCTTTTTAAGGAAAAAACCTACCAAATATCATTGGTTTAAAGTGATGACGTGGAAAATTATTCAATACCTGGTCAGTAGATTTTTAATACACAGTTAGAATGATCTCCCCTTTTTTCTTTCAAAACAAAGATGACGTTGAACAACGAGACGCCGGTGCGCTTCGACCTGACAACAGACGTTGAAATTATAAATAAGCGTATTTTTTTTTAAATATTACAATAAAAAAATAATTGACCCGAGTAAGTTTGTCCCTAAATGTTGATTCAATGACTTGACCAATGTAAAATTCCACAAGTCACCAAATATTGTTATAGCGACACATATGAATCACTTACACACAACACAAAAATTACATATTTATTAGTTGTGATGCAGTTACATATAAATCCCTCATTCAAAGGTAATCAGTAAGATATATTCGTTACACAGTGTGCTGGTGACCTAATACGATATATACGAGTCAATAAATTAAACATGGGGCTCGAGCTACGCTCTCGCCTCATATGGAATTTACTGACCCCGCATATATCGTATTAGGTCACTAACACACTGTGTAACTAATAATATTACCATTACGTGAACTCTTGTAATTAATTATAATATGACGTCCTTCAAACGCTTTGAGTCCAAACCCGTGGTAAGAATAATATATATCTACACCCATTGTAATTTATGACGTCATCGACAATTTATAACGATATTTTACCAATTTGTACATATTAGAATCGAAATAATTCATGGAAGCCATATGTATATATTGTTTTTACCAACGCTCGGGGTAAAACTTCGTGACATAAAGGCCTACCCGTGGTAAAAACAATATATACATATGGCTTCCATGAATTATTTCTTAAATAAACTTACAAGCGCTTGTTGCAACCTTGTAAAATTAAATTCATGTTTACTTAATATCAATTTTCGCAAATTGTGATTTGAAATATACACATTATGTGTTTGTTCATTGGTCGCTTATTAATATACGAACACAGATATTGTTTATTAGGAGCTTCTTCAAATTGTATCTTACGTTCTTCTTAGAGCGCAACATTCTTCATAAACACAGGGTACTCGTGTACATCACGTCCTCTGTAAATAATATGTCCTGAACAATATAAGAAAGGAAGTTCAAGATGTTTGAGTTGTTTTCATGTTTGGTAGACGTGGTTTTGAACAGAAATTCGGCATTCCAATGGATATAAACTATGCTCCTCTTCTCGCAGACATGTTATTTTATTCACCTTCGTCATAAAGTGACCTACACCTAGATAGTGACAGTGAGGGTCATTTGAGAACGAAACTTAAAACAAAGTCATGACTAAGAACCTCAACTACTCTGTGTTCATTTTCCTACAATAAAATCGTAGATATCTAGTTTATCGTATTAAATTCAATGAAATAAAATAATTGGATTGGTTCTTATATCAGTTTTCTATTTAATCTTGCATCATTCACGTAATAGTTCCATCAAATAATCTTAATTAGAAAGAATTATATCTTTTAAAACATGAAATCTATTATTCCCTTTGGGGCATTAAATATTGATGGCGTCACGAAATAGATCACTTCGTGTTGAATGAACACTTCATGTATGACATTTTCTAAGTAAATCTTGAAATCATTCAATTAGATAATGGAATATTTTGAACATTATTATATTAGAAACAATATATTGTTCTGTTGACAATTGCGCCATCTACAAACCACATAAAAGCTGTTGTATTGTCTAAAGTTGAACCTCGTTCAAACTAGCTGAATAGCTCCTAATGAAGACTTACGACAGGTCGGCGACTTTCTCTGAACACTCCGGTTCCCTTCACTAATAAAACTGACCTCCACGTTATGACTTAAATATTGTAGAAAGTGGCGCTAAACACCATAATCATAACTTCTAGCCCTATTGAAGATATCATATCTTGTATATTAGCTTATTTAATTACTGTGAATTCATTTACATTCGCGGAAGTCCCTTTTCGCGGTTTGAGGAAAGATTCCATATTCATGGATATGTAAATTAGGGGATCACAGATTCATACGGTGACAAATATTCGCTGAATTCTTTAATTTCGTGGCTTGATACGCTCCACTATATCCACGACAATTGGTATACCACGAATGATGATGAATTCACAGTCTGTTTAAATCACAAAAATGTGTAGCTCTATCACTTTTATTGTATAACTGAATTAATGATAATGTATGCACATTTCTATGATAATCAAGTCACTTCATTGGACAGACGCATTTGATGATTGTCGTATTTTATAATCACTACCCATTTTTGACAACCTGCGATAATGTTCATGCAAGTCCGCCCACACATAGCAACAGGTGTTGATATCTGTAATGGCGAGCTGTTAAAAATTAACATCCACCCCGTCCGAGGGGCTCCAATTTATATTTCAACTTCCATAATGGCCAGATGATAGTTCAATAGAACGATTCTGGAGTAAACAAATCATAGTACATTGAATTAAAAACAACAATGCTGCCCTTAGGTGATGGTATTATGATGATTATCACAGTCGATAAGATATATCAACATTGATTTCGTCTTCGTTGATATATTTCCGTCGTGTTAATCTACCATAACACTCTCACCCGAAGCAGAATGTTTACAATGTAGCATGCACACACGTGCAGAACGACTATTCTGTTTTGATAGTATCTCATTTGTTTTCAAAGGTATGTACCAATGTGGGCCTATGTCGCTGGCTGCCATAAAATCTGGCAACTGTGAAATGCTATACGACGGACCATTCGTATTTGCTGAAGTAAATGCTGATAAAGTTCATTGGGCCCGTGATGGAGGACAATGGTTTGTGCTCTCTTTGGATAAGAGTTCGTAAGTAATACACGTGATATATATACAAATTTAATTTTTGGACGTTCGAAACGCATGTACGACAGGACAATGAAAATGTAACCATTTAATACAGGTGACTGCTGACTAGAGATGACTGCATGGGCAGGTTTGACTGTATATACATGACAATTACAGAAATGAGAGAGTAGCATTACAGCCAGGACAATGAATTTTGACTGCATACGGTAAAATATGGAGAGTTGGAGAGGGACGAAAAATACCATATTGAAGTGGTCATCATGCGCCTACTGTTTTTTTTTAATTATGCATAAGAAACGTTTGAAGATACTAAAGGGGTAATCAGAATATACTAAAGGGGTAATCAGAAGATACTAAAGGGGTAATCAGAAGATACTAAAGGGATAATCCGAAACTACTAAAGGGGTAATCAGAAGATACTAAAAGGGTAGTCAGAAGATAATAAAGGGGTAGTCAGAAACTACTAAAGGGGTAATCAGAAGATACTAAAAGGGGTAATCAGAAGATACTAAAGGGGTAATCAGAAGATACTAAAGGGGTAATCAGAAGATACCAAATGGTAATCAGAAGATACTAAAGGGGTAATCAGAAGATACCAAAGGGGGTAATCAGAAGATACTAAAGGGGAAATCAGAACATACTAAAGGGGTAGTCAGAAACTACTAAAGAGGTAATCAGAAGATACTAAAAGGGTAATCAGAAGATACTAAAGGGGTAGTCAGAAGATACTAAATGGGTAATCAGAAGATACCAAATGGGTAATCAGAAGATACCAAAGGGGTAATCAGAAGATACTAAAGGGGTAATCAGAAGATACTAAAGGAGTAATCAGAAGATACTAAAGGGGTAGTCAGAAGATACTAAAGGAGTAATCAGAAGATACTAAAGGGGTAATCAGAAGATACTAAAGGAGTAATCAGAAGATACTAAAGGGGTAATCAGAAGATACTAAAAGAGTAATCAGAAGATACTAAAGGGGTAATCAGAAGATACTAAAGGAGTAATCAGAAGATACTAAAGGGGTAATCAGAAGATACGAAAGGGGTAATCAGAAGCCGTACATCGATGAAGGAAAGACATTACAATGGCCAATTGAGTATAGCTACTAGTCGTCTCTGTCTGTATGTAATCCTCATGAAATAAAAAAAAAATTAAATACAATGGCCAAAAGAAAAGAACCAACAATGATCTGCCAAATACTACACTACACAAGTAGTCTTGGGCGTGCAAGGGCCGTGGAACTATCCAAACACGGCAACAATTATGGTGTAGTGTAAGGTTTTCCGTATTATAGCATGTTAACTCCTATCTGCCACACGGTGACACGTCTGGTGCATTATATTTACTTTGTCTTCAATATTCATTTTATCTGCATGCATAATTGTTTTAGATATTTTCAAATACATGTAATATGCTATTAACACGATAAACTCATTTTGATACAAGTAATTTACTTTCTCATAATTACAACACCCACCGTTTCTGTCAATTTTCAAAAACGTGTTGTATGTAGGCATACTATTACATATTTAATTTCCTGATATCTGTATTCAGGAATGTTTTTGTAATTGTATGTGCTAATGCTATACAAGTGTATATCAGATTACAATATACGGTACATTGTAATACAATTTTATTCTGTTTACATGCCAAGACACTGTTGCTATGAAATTAAAATGGTCGTTTAGGCCAAACGTTCGTGTCCCAAAAGCTAGGTTCTTAAAATAGCAAAAACGTGTACAATATCCCCAGTGTGCTTCTTAGACATAACAAAGCTGATTAAATCCAGGCTATATGCTAATTATAATTGACTGATCATTTACAAATATATGTTTTTGCTGCATGTTAATAATAAAAGATGGGTGTCAGTACATGATATAATTTAACATACCAACCTTAGGGGACATTCTTTTAACGTGACCCTCTTTGAAAACACGGAAACAATTATTAAAGTCAAACATGGCAAAATATAGCAAAGCTGATTAAACTTGAATGATTGTTTGTATGCACATTGTGTTATTGATACAATGTAGATGGGTGTTCAAGTTTGTTTCCTTATGGAACAACTGCAAAAAAGTAAGACCAAACAGGGCAAAAATCATCATCTACCAAGATAGTCTTTTATTTTATCGATCTGATATCTAAGTTGGCTCTGTCGTGAATCTTGACAATTATTGCTAAGAAAAAACTGTTTTCCTTATGGAACAACTGCAAAAAATGTAAGACCAAACAGGGGAAAAAAGATCATCTACTAGGATTGTGTTTTATTTTATCGATCTGATATCTAAGTTGGATGTCTGGCACTCTGTCGTGAATCTTGACAATTATTTCTGAGAAACCACAATGCTTATTAAAACCGAACTGTACGTGGCACGACGGGTAATGGGAAATGGAACTACACAACCTTCCCGCGTACTTGAGTTTGTCATCGGTTGTTAGTGGGGTTCAATCTTTAGTTTCCTGTGTAGTGTTTGTCTCTTTGTCCTTATATTCTTATGGCTATTATATTGTCTGTTTTTCTATTTACGGCTTCTGATTATCCCTTTTGGTATCTTCGAACTTTGTGTACAAGAATTACCATTTAAGTCTTGAGCACAGTTTGTGATTTAAGTGTTGTTCAGAAATCCTAAATTGGTGTAAGTGTACTCATACTTTAATATCAGACACTATTGGGAAATTGTCACTAGTGCAGCAGGGTTTGCTTACCCTTCAAGAGTACCTGTGTTTATCCCCAGTTTTTTGTAGGGTTTATGTTGATCAGTTTCTAGTTTTCTATGTAGTGTTTTGTAGATCATTCTTTGTCACTTCGTCCTGTTTCCTTTGGCTTATCATATTGTCTGCTTTTCTCCGGCGTCCGATTGTTCTTGCAGTTTCTTCAAATTACCCTTACAGAAATAGTATTATCTGATCACATTGGATTCTGAGGGATATTTGAGGAATTTTATTATCAGAACGATGTAAAATGTACATGAATGACTATATGATTGTACTTATGAAAATACAAAATAACATCAAAAATTACTCTGTTTTTATCAGTGAGTATTCCATAAACACGAACGTTCTTTGTTAAAACAATGATTTTTTGCCTGACAAAGGCAAAATAAAATGTTATTTACTTTTTGATCCATTTAAAACCTTAATGATTTCCCGCTTTCCTTGTATCTATCTGTCTCGTTTTTAAAAGTGCATATAGCAAGACAAACGAAACAACAGAAGAACAGTATTATAGGTAAAGAAAATCTTCCCATCTTGCGTACAGTATACAATCGAAACAAAATGTCAGTTTTTGCAGACAAATGATTTGTCATAATATATGTTGAACATTTATAAAATGTACACACTGCCTTTAGCATGGGACGTAAAAGAATACATCGTCTATGTTAATGTCTTACGCCTTCCGCATAACATACAACTTGCAACATATATTTAAAAGGAACATCTTGATAGGAGTTGTCGTTTGTGATCTGTTGCAAGGTAAGCATTCCCACCCTAATCAGTACATCTCCGTTTTATTGTGGTAATCTATATTTCTGAGCATATGTCCATCCCGGTGATATCCTTTTTACCTTAAAGAATTATTTTATTTATAAACATATTCCCGTTATGAATATAGCTGCATTATTACTCACGTGACGATAGCCTACAATAAATATATTAACCAAATACGAAATTGAATATGGTGAGCAAATGTGTCGTAGTTGTATGCTTTTTATTTTGAAAATTACGCGATTATGAAATGGACTATTAGTCCCCGAGGGTATCAGTAGTCGGTGCTTCGGCACTGGCATGGTTTATTAGATATATTTATTACTGAAATGTACAGTTCCTAAATAATGTAAGCATTAATAAAAAAAAAACAAAGGTTCGCCTCCCTCAGGCTTAGGTGACCTTAGCCGATTTTGGCTATTCTTTTTAGACCTTTTATTGCTCCCTACACTTTGAAATATTGGATTTCCAATCGTTCGATCTTGATCGTACCTGATGAAAGTTATTCCAGACATGCGTCGTGAGCACTAACTTTGATATCTACGTTTGCATATGCATAGTGTCACCGAATAATTAGGCAAGTGTGAAATTCTGTCTGTACTTTAATTTGACGTTTTACGTGGCCATTGAAATGTATATTCTCAATGCAGCATGCCACAACAGTCCACTCCAATATAGGTGTTGTAAGAAGGAAGACACTATCCACACACGGGACATTCACGTATCTCTTTTTCGGAGGGACAGTACCTACATGAGAATAACAAGGTCCTATTTCTATAAACGGGGGCTATGTATGTACATAATATGTGTATATATATCCTCGACTTTTAGAGCTAGCTCATTGACATGACAGCTACAGACGTCGCTCCATCCGGACACATTATATTGACCCTGAACCAGTCAAACTGCTATCACTCATTAATGTTGTGTGATTGGTGAGAGAAGTAGCAAATAGCAATTTTATCTTTATAGTCTTTACTTTGAACCGCCCACGTATCAAACCCATGACCTATGACCCATGAGACAAGCACTAACAACCACACCACCGGAGTGGTATATACATAGTGTTTAAATGCTTCAGATCTAACTGTTGATACTGATTGTTGCACAAAAAAACCACATGTTCTTCAAAATCGGAAATGCATAATAAGCTGGCGTGCTATTTCCTTTCATCAAGGAATTTGTCGTGACAATATTATTGTTCAGACCACAAAATTACCATTACCGATCCTAAATTACAGCATAATAGGTGTCAGGATTGTCTGTAACTAACACAAAATGCCAATACGAAATAGTCAACGAGTGCTTTGTCGTGTCTTTTAGGTCATACGCACATTAATGTCTCCTACACTTTGAGCGTCAGTTGCCAATTGTTTTTAATTTTCTGTCCATCATATATAGTATATATGCAAATATTATTTTATTTCATTTGATTAATAAATTTGTGATTAACATTTGAAGTGAGAAATATTTCTGAAGATGTTGTCTTGTATCGAACCACAAACGATCATTCCAAATAAACAAGTGTCCATTCGGAGCTTCCGTAAGCTGTCTTTTATGTGCAAGGAACTTTGTATTCTCCAGACATGAGATATTCGTGTACTCTCTTTTCATAGGATGACTGTTGTATTTGATTCGTCGAACACAACAAATATAGACAACGCTTTTTTTGTGCCAAGGATGTGAAAGACTATATTTCCTATTCCTTTAAGGAGCAGTTTTTATATGCATAGAGTCACTGCTTTTCGTGGTTGAAATATTCTTAAAAAGTTCATAAATAAAAGTGTATGTATTACCAGTTTACGTTTTCAAATATTAAGAAAGTCTTCACACACAACATTATGTGGATCATGCGTTCAAAAGAAGAAGATATATGTGATTATTTCATTTAGAAAGCCTTATTTGATTGGTTAAAAGGTCCTCGAAATTTAGATTACATCAGTCAATGAATAGTGCAACCATTCAACCACGCTCACATGCGGAACTATTTTCAAACGCAATGAAAACTACAGGCAATAAAAAGAGTTAGAAATGTGAAATATTAAAATAAATAACAATGATTTTGATTATATTTAATGATGTAAAATTTCAATTTTGTTCAAGATGTTGAATGAATTTTTTTGCAGTCTTAATGTGTTCTAAAAGTGTAGAAAAAGGTACATTCTTACAAAATGTACTTTGGTCTATGTCTTTACGCACCAAAAGTAAACTACACAAGATTTCATTCAAATTTTAAGAGAATTATTATATTTCAAAAGTTACATTGAGTGATTGTGAGTATGCAATATATTTCAATTTGAATGAATGAAGTTTGCACCAAATGATTCTGTGTAAGAACTTTCGCGTGCATTTCTTTTTTATTTGAATACAAAAGGTGATGTTTCGTTTTTTAAATGGGACCATATGAAAGATTAAAGACATGGTAGGCAGTATGACTAAATAAAGGTTAGAGAATACCGAAGGGACGATCGTCAATGGACAATCCAGAGAAACCGTCAACACAGGGCACAGAACACGAAGAAAAACAAAACAAAGACACAACACAATATGCTTCAGATGACGAAAATATATAGCATCCTTAAGAATAAAAAAAGCAAAAATGTCATCAACAAAATATAATGACTAAAAGAACTTCTAAGCTTGTGGTTTAACATCAAGTTTGATAAGATTATGGGTTTTATCCAAATTACTTTTATAATACCCATCATACTTGACCACCCCAAATAACAATTAAAATCGATTAATTGTACCATTATTACCATGTCATAGCGACATTTCCAGAAAATGGTTTTAAATACATGGGATGTTCAGACGACTTGTATTAAAAGCTTACCAGGTTGAAAAATGTCATTAACTTCTGAGTTAATAGTGAAGTTGATCAACAATGACTCTAAAATTCTATGACTTCGTCTTAATTATTCTCTATCAATGGTTTACAGCTATTCATATTTTCCTCAATATTTCAGCATTGGTAAAAACATTAGTACTAAAGTTGCTGACGGCATGCCTATAAAACCACATTTAACCGACACGGCAGCCATTAGACAAGATATCACAGATGAATACAAATATAGAGACGGTATTTATATAACACTCTTTTCTTCAGCAGGTTATTTGGTTATTTGTGTTTATCGTCACGTTCAGTAACGAGACTTAACGGGGGAGGAAAATCTGGCACGTTATTGCGAACTGCCTAATGAAACCCTTTGGCATTAACTCACGATCTGAACTATACTGTGAATCATGTCACCAACGATTTTTGATGCTATTTAGTAACTGCATATAGAATTCAAAATACATTTTATGTATATGTTTCATCTCAAATAACCCGCCGATGTATATCAGGTTTTGTATCATTTGTCGTACGTTGTCGTCCGTCCTCCGTCGTCTGTCGTAAACTCTTCAAAAATGTTCTCTGAAATTATTTTTTTTACCAATATAATGATGTTTATTATTTCGAGTTCTTGCTTGTTAAGTACAAGTTTCTCTTGATATACACTTTACACTGAATTAATCAGCTGATATGAATTAGAATACAGTTAAAGAATACATATATCTTATCTAAGACCTAGATTGTTTTTCTCTGGAACTACTGAATCAGTTTCGTCAAAGTTGACATGATTCATTCTTCGAATGTCTACTTTCACAAGTATACCCGATGGTCACGCCACTCAAGCATGTCTGTTGTTACTATAAATAGATCATAGATGGTAAACGCACCTACAGAGCCAGTAAAGCCACATTTGTTCCACCAAGGGAGGTGAAATGTTAACAGTAATTTCATTTTAATGAAAGGTATTACATATGTAACGGGTTTTGCGTTTTTTGGTAGTATCTTATCAAGATATGCCAATTATACTGCTTTTTACAACAATTAATTATTTTTGGTTGTGATATATCGCGTCTTAGAAAAATATTATTATGAATATTTGATTTTCCTGGCGGTTAGTTTTATTGGTCGGATAAACTGAAATCTCGCGTGAAACCCCTCATTCTGTAACCACTAACAACATAACATCAGGCTGCATTGAATAATATGCATGGCCAGTGTGGAGTAGTAGTATGTACATGTAGTTAAACATCCCACTAGCACACGAATACGACGGAGACCTCTCTTAGATAAACAAGACTTCGCGACGGCTACACAGGATGCGTATGGTAAACATTAAAGATACAAATATTGATTTAGTGTGCCAACTGCGCATTTTTTTTATTTAACTTCTCAAGTGGTGTTCTAACCCAATGCGTTTGAAAACCAGGATAAGTCTATCTAGGTCTGTAAGAAATAAGACGGGTTTTACAATAATATTTCACCATTAATGTCTGTACATGTTTTGAATAGTATCATTATACGTCTAGCATTATTGGTCAAATGATTTCAATACCAGACTTTATTAGAATTTATGTCATCGAAGCATGTGCCTTCTATCTGGAATTACATAATAATTAACTTGATTTGGGAAATGTTTGCAGAGGTGTTGTGTTATACTTGGGAATTCTACATTTAATTGATTCCTGTTAAAATTTACTTTGTTGTAGAGTTGTAAATAATGTCAATGTGTTAATGTTTTAGAGTCTGACCGAGAAAGACTTGCTGTAATCAGTGCAAATAGGTCGGCACTGCATAAAAAGCCAGTTTACAACACTGGATATCAGGTAAGATCATTCCTAGTTTGCCACTAGACGTGAGGAATGGGAGGGTTAGGGTTGTGATTCTTAACGCCACTTTCAACAATATTTCAGGTATAAGATAACAACACCTGTACGTAAGAACAATATTCAATAACGATTCTCCTGTGTAAGAAAAGTTTGAAGGGGTAATAAGAAGGCGTAAAGCGAATGATAGAAAATACAATGTCCAAAAGAAAAATAATAAACAATGATCTATAAACCAATGCACAGAAAAGTAAAGATTAATCAGAACGAACACCACCACAAACAAAGGATGAACTCATATACTCCGGAAGGGTAATCAGTGCATGCTCCAGTAGTGACATCCGTCGTGTTACTCTTGCTTAGTTTCATCCACGATATGCATTTGGTCACTGAAATTCATGCGAGACATTTCATAGATGAAGATGCACACGGCACACAAATGAATTTTCAGCTAGTAGGTGTACCGGATGCGCATTTTGATAATTAATAGTATACAATATCGGCATTCTTATGAGATTGGTATTATAAGTGCCAATCTAATAATGTTCCTGCATTACGTTTATCCTGTATTGCCAAAAAGTCCGAAACAAACGCCAAATTTTACTAAACAGAACAGACACAGACGATAGATACCCAGTATAATAATGAATTTAAGTCCATGGTATAGTTCAACAGTATCTTTATAAGTAAAAACATTGTCACAATAGGACAGATGACCACATAGAAAAAACAAAGTTTGCATTGATATATTTTTTTAAATAATCATTAAGAATACTAATATTAATTCAGTGGATTGTGATGATCTTCTATGCTAGTGTGAAAAAAAAACAATAAAAATAGAGGTAATCTGAATACGAGACGGGTTGTGTGCATTGATTTAGGTATATACGATTTTTCAATTAAATTTGGAATCTTTTCCGATGGCGTAGTATTTGTTGTTTTTTTTTTGTATTTTTTTTATTATTACTGTGGTGACACAGTTCATTTATATAACTGTCATTCGTTGGTTTTGAAATATATTTCACATTTATTTTCTTTATATACAGGATGTCATATTCGGAGGATTTGAATTTCGAGATTTTATTTTAATTGGAAAAGATTTTAAAGTATTCCTGACATTCCGTAATGTTGGTGACTATTTACGCACAATAAAAGGAAAGATCATATGTGAAACCGTGTCGTATATTGGAGTTAAACAGGATATAGTCAAAGAACATTCCTTTACAACACAACTTAGTCCTAGATCAGGTAATGGAAGTATTAAACTGTGAATGTCATAGTAACTAAATGTGCATAAAAAAAGTATAATCAGTAATAAAATTGCTATGAATTTTACCAGATAAATGGAAACGGTCTTATAATTGTCAACTAAAATCATACATGTATTAGGTCTGCTATCTGGTTTTTTTTCCTTTCGACATATTTTGCTATGAATAAAATGAATGTAACATGTACCACACTGTCGGGGCAATTTCAAAATCAAATATCAAATTCGTAGAAAGAGGCAAATCAGATACTCCCAGCACACAAATACACGACCGTTCACTTTCCTGACTTGGTACAAGTATTTCAATAAAACAAAATGGATGAGTTAAACTAGTTGTATGTTTCTTTATGTTCTCAGTTCAGTGTTGTGATGTTCGTTATGATTTCCGCATAAAAACGATGTTCGGTTCGTCTTTACCTCCAGTTGTTTGTAGAAGGGCTCATGTTTTATTTATGTTATTTGTGTTTGTTTGGTTTGTCTTTACCTCCAGTTGTTTATAGTATGGCTCATGTTTTATTTATGTTAGTTGTGTTTGTTTGGTTTGTCTTTACCTTCAGTTGTTTATAGTATGGCTCATGTTTTATTTATGTTATTTGTGTTTGTTCGGTTTGTCTTTACCTTCAGTTGTTTATAGTATGGCTCATGTTTTATTTACATTATTTGTGTTTATTCGGTTTGTCTTTACCTTCAGTTGTTTATAGTATGGCTCATGTTTTATTTATGTTATTTGTGTTTGTTCGGTTTGTCTTTACCTTCAGTTGTTTGTAGAAGGGCTCATGTTTTATTTATGTTATTTGTGTTTGTTCGGTTCGTCTTTACCTCCAGTTGTTTATAGTATGGCTCATGTTTTATTTATGTTATTTGTGTTTGTTCGGTTTGTCTTTACCTCCAGTTATTTGTAGAAGGGCTCATGTTTTATTTATGTTATTTGTGTTTGTTCGGTTTGTCTTTACCTCCAGTTGTTTGTAGAAGGGCTCATGTTTTATTTATGTTATTTGTGTTTGCTTGGTTTGTCTTTACCTCTAGTTGTTTGTAGGAGGGCTCATGTTTTATTTATGTTACTTGTGTTTGTTCGGTTCGTCTTTACCTCCAGTTGTTTGTAGAAGGGCTCATGTTTTATTTATGTTATTTGTGTTTGTTCGGTTTGTCTTTACCTTCAGTTGTTTGTAGGAGTGCTCATGTTTTATTTATGTTATTTGTGTTTGTTTGGTTTGTCTTTACCTCCAGTTGTTTGTAGAAGGGCTCATGTTTTATTTATGTTATTTGTGTTTGTTCGGTTCGTCTTTACCACCAGTTGTTTGTAGAAGGGCTCATGTTTTATTTATGTTATTTGTGTTTGTTCGGTTCGTCTTTACCTCCAGTTGTTTGTAGAAGGGCTCATGTTTTATTTATGTTATTTGTGTTTGTTTGGTTTGTCTTTACCTTCAGTTGTTTATAGTATGGCTCATGTTTTATTTATGCTAGTTGTGTTTGTTCGGTTTGTCTTTACCTTCAGTTGTTTATAGTATGGCTCATGTTTTATTTATGTTATTTGTGTTTGTTCGGTTTGTCTTTACCTCCAGTTGTTTGTAGAAGGGCTCATGTTTTATTTATGTTATTTGTGTTTGTTCGGTTTGTCTTTACCTTCAGTTGTTTATTGTATGGCTCATGTTTTATTTATGTTATTTGTGTTTGTTTGGTTTGTCTTTACCTTCAGTTGTTTATAGTATGGCTCATGTTTTATTTATGTTATTTGTGTTTGTTCGGTTTGTCTTTACCTCCAGTTGTTTGTAGGAGGGCTCATGTCTTATTTATGTTATTTGTGTTTGTTCGGTTCGTCTTTACCTCCAGTTGTTTGTAGGAGGGCTCATGTCTTATTTACATTATTTGTATTTGTTTGCGTAAAGTGGTGTCCAACACATTGTGTTGTGTTTTTTGCATTGTTTTTCTTCGTCTTGCGTACCCTATGTTGTCAGTTACTCTGGATTGTCCATTTTGTATTGCACCTTCGGCATTATCTAACGTTATTGTACCTGCGGCATTATCTAACGTTATTGTACCTTCGGCATTATCTAACGTTATTGTACCTTCGGCATTATCTAACGTTATTGTACCCTCGGCATTCTCTAACGTTATTGCACCTTCGGCATTATCTAACGTTATTGTACCCTCGGCATTCTCTAACGTTATTGCACCTTCGGCATTATCTAACGTTATTGTACCCTCGGCATTCTCTAACGTTATTGCACCTTCGGCATTATCTAACGTTTATTTCTGGACCCAAACCTTTCCTCTTAATAAAATGATGCGGTCATGTAAGTGTTCTCCATAGGTGAGTAAATGTTATTGTATGTACATTATTTAACTGCCCATAACCGTTTTGTTCGTCTTGGTTTGTGGTCACATTGAGTTACATGTAACTATCATCTGTTATTATATATTTGAATAATTTGGGCAAATATGGCAGACATTTTACTGTTCATTGTGTCATTTTGGCATCATTCATTTGTAAATAGTGGTCTAATATATAAACAGCTCGTGACAGACATTAATTTCTTTTAAATATTTCAATATTGTTATTTCAGTAACAAAAGAAATGGTATATGACAGTTGGAATTATTGCACATATATTAAGTCAATTGGCGACATACACTCCCTGGTGTTCTGTCATAAGTTAATATTGATATCACTTAGCTACAATGTATATGGTTAATGTAATGTGAATTCAGCGACTACGACCACACATATGATATATTCACTCTGTAGCATGTGCAAATTTTCTGCTGAATAACAAACAGAACTGCTAACCCTTCCGGAACACCTGGTGGAGTTCGTGTGGCTTGATCTTTGGGTTTCTGTGTCGTGTTTTGTGGGTCGTTATTTGTCCTTTTGTCCTTTTGTCCTTTGGCCATTGCAATGTCTGTCCTTCTTCGATTTACGGCTTCTGATTACCCCTTTGGAATCTTCAAACTATTCGTCAAATATCTGAATTCGTTCTGTATATCGGAGGGCACAACCGAAAACCAGACAAACATTCTCATGATCTTGTTATAGTGAGTGAGTGAGTGAGTGAGTGAGTGAGTGATTGTGGCTTAACATTTAGTGAGTAACTGTTCAGTTAGATGTGAACAAGTAACTTTTAATGAAATGGTGACAATGTCTGTTTTCTGATAAATACTAACATGCTCACTGACACAACAGTCCACATGTCGCTCCATCGGGACACACGCTATACTGACTCCCATACAACAGTCCACATGTCGCCCCACCGGAACTAACGTTATACTGACTCTCATACAACAGTCCACATGTCGCTCCACCGGGACACACGCTATACTGACTCCCTCCCATACAACAAGCTCCATCGGGACACACACTATACTGACTCCCGCCTATACAACAAGCTCCACCGGGACACACGCTATGCTGACTCCCATACAACAAGCTCCACCGGGACACACGCTATTCTGACTCCCATACAACAAGTTGTTGCTCTTACTCATTAGTGTTGTGCCAGTCAATACCAATGTTGTTAAAACTGACAGACTCCAAATTGTCTTGACATGATGATATCATACGTATTAATGTCTCGTCTTTTTTTGTTTTTAGATGGTGGTGCATCAGTGGAGGTAACTTTGACCGACTATTTATCAAAGATTAGTGAACAGATGGCAATGAAAGTGTCCGCAGTCATCCAGGTGGTTGAAACAGGACATGTACAGGCATTCCAAGACGATTTTAGACTTCGGAAACCCGATCTAGAAGTAAAGGTAATTGTTGTTGTTAGTTGGGAATACGGAATTGTCGAGTTCCGTGATTATCCTGACATTAGAGAGGACCTTTGTAAGTTGGAATAACTTGTGTCCGATCCAAATGTTATATAGTTAACAATAAAAATACGTTTAATCTAAATCTTAGATTAGAGCTGTTTTTAAACTGGTTTGTTCGGCATACTGGTTCCATGAGTAGCAAAAGGAGAACAAACGTGTACATCTACGTATATATTTGTATTAAATAAATGTGTTACAGTCTTGTATAACCGGTTGGTGAAGCATATAGCTTTATTTTTTTTTCAATAAACTAAATATCGCTGCCTGATTTGGGTATTTACAAAAATTGTGTTATTCCTGTCCATATCAATTACCCTTACACCTTGTCAACAATATCATTGCGGTTCAATCTTTTTGATCCTATATACATTGATGTAATTGTTTGATTGGTTCAATCTTCCTGATTCTATATACATTGATGTAATTGTTTGATTGGTTCAATCTTCCTGATTCTATATACATTGATGTAATTGTTTGATTGGTTCAATCTTCCTGATTCTATATACATTGATGTAATTGTTTGATTGGTTCAATCTTCCTGATCCTATATACATTGATGTAATTGTTTGATTGGTTCAATCTTCCTGATTCTATATACATTGATGTAATTGTTTGATTGGTTCAATCTTCCTGATTCTGTATATATTGATGTAATTGTTCGATTGGTTCATTTTTCCTGATCCTATATACATTGATGTAATTGTTTGATTGTTTATTTGTTTTATTAGTTCAATGGGAACTTACCACTATAATACATTATGTTGATGTTTACGTTGATCTACGAGTGATACTAGTAACAATGATAACGGTAATATCTTACTCACCTAACAAAAACAAACATACTATTGAAAATAATAAGAATAAACAGATTCTAAAAAAATATATTTTGTGTTGCGAAAATTTCCAACTGAAATAGAATATTTGGTTCCGAGATATTCCGGGCTCGGCATTACATTCACGTTCAAATTTAAAGTACGAGGACGGGTGCTAGTAGTGAATCAAAAATGGCAGACTCTCCCGGAGCACCTGAGCTCACTCTCGGTTTTTAGTGGGCTTTTTTGTTGCTCAATCCTTAATTTTCTGTGTACTGTTTTCTGGATCATTGTTTGCCCTTTGGTCCTTTTTTTCGGCCATTGTAGTGTATGTCCTTCGATTTACCGTTTCTGATTACCGTTTTGATATCTTCAAACTATCTATATTATCATCAGGGGACCGTCGTGGTCGTGATCGTATGGTACTAGGATTTACAACTACATTTGCAATCAGAACCTATCACAATTGAATTGTGAGTTCAAAACCTGCTCATGGTGAAGTGTACTCGATACAACATTACGTGATAAAGTTTTTCAGTAATTTGCGCCAGGTCGGATGTATTTTCCGGGTACTCCGGTTTTTTCCACAAATAAAACTGCGACTATGATATAACTGAAATGTAGTTGAACCGTAACCCCACTGTATCATCAAGGAATATGTTCATAGTTATTTTTTACATACTGTTAACATGACATTGGTGATTAAATTTTGAAATAAAGAAACAAAATGAAACACATAAAATAATTATTTGTTTTTAAGGTAACTGACAACGACATACGAGTAGGACACCCGTTTAAATGCAGACTCTCGTTCGTGAACCCGTTGCCAGCTCGCTTGTGCAATTGTTGTCTTACAGTAGAAGGACCTGGCTTAGATGCAGAGGAGCAATTTGATTTAAGGTAATTTTATTTACAAACAATAAATATTCAGATATTGAATAAACATCAGAGAAAACCGAAGGGGCAATCAAGAATGGACAATCCAGAGAAACTGTCAACACTGAGCACACAAGACACAGAACGAAGACAGGTAAAAGAGTTCCAATCTCTGTGCACGATTAAGACCAGTCTTGAAGATGTTGCCGAAGTGTAAACACATTGTAGCCGCTAAAACACAATTGTTTTCGTCCCTAACAAATTGTTTCACTGGTTGATAAGTGTGGTTTCCTCGGTTGCCACATCCCTCGCTCATGTTTGGTGTAATGACTAGTGTTTGTATTGTTTGTGGATACGAGCCCCGGTCGGGTCAAACCAAAGACTAAACAATTAGTATGTGTTGCTTCACCGCTAAGCATACAACAATAAGGAGCAAGAGGAAATACTGGTTTGCTCGGCTCGGAATCAGGATAATGTGTCCAAGAGAGGTGACATGGCTATGCACCGACAGTTGTTTCAGTGAACTGGCACTATATAGATCTAACTAAGCGTGTTGTTCTAGTATAAAGCCGACATCATCAATAACTCGTCGAAATGTACCTTGTTCAGTTGGCGTTAAACTCTTTCACTCGCTATATCGAAATGTACCTTGTCCAGTTGGCGTTAAGCTCTTTCACTCGCTATATCGACATGTACCTTGTTCAGTTGGCGTTAAACTCTTTCACTCGCTATATCGACATGTACCTTGTTCAGTTGACGTTAAACTCTTTCACTCGCTATATCGACATGTACCTTGTTCAGTTGGCGTTAAACTCTTTCACTCGCTATATCGACATGTACCTTGTTCAGTTGGCGTTAAACTCTTTCACTCGCTATATCGACATGTACCTTGTTCAGTTGGCGGTAAACTCTTTCACTCGCTATATCGACATGTACCTTGTTCAGTTGGCGTTAAACTCTTTCACTCGCTATATCGACATGTACCTTGTTCAGTTGGCGTTAAACTCTTTCACTCACTATATCGACATGTACCTTGTTCAGTTGACGTTAAACTCTTTCACTCGCTATATCGACATGTATCTTGTTCAGTTGGCGTTAAACTCTTTCACTCGCTATATCGACATGTACCTTGTTCAGTTGGCGTTAAACTCTTTCACTCGCTATATCGACATGTACCTTGTTCAGTTGGCGTTAGATTCTTTCACTCGCTATATCGACATGTACCTTGTTCAGTTGACGTTAAACTCTTTCACTCACTATATCGACATGTACCTTGTTCAGTTGACGTTAAACTCTTTCACTCGCTATATCGACATGTACCTTGTTCAGTTGACGTTAAACTCTTTCACTCGCTATATCGACATGTACCTTGTTCAGTTGACGTTAAACTCTTTCACTCACTATATCGACATGTACCTTGTTCAGTTGGCGTTAAACTCTGTCACTCGCTATATCGACATGTATCTTGTTCAGTTAGCGTTAAACTCTTTCACTCGCTATATCGACATGTACCTTGTTCAGTTGACGTTAAACTCTTTCACTCGCTATATCGACATGTACCTTGTTCAGTTGGCGTTAAACTCTTTCACTCGCTATATCGACATGTACCTTGTTCAGTTGGCGTTAAACTCTTTCACTCGCTATATCGACATGTACCCTGTTCAGTTGGCGTTAAACTCTTTCACTCGCTACATCGACATGTACCTTGTTCAGTTGGCGTTAAACTCTTTCACTCGCTATATCGACATGTACCTTGTTCAGTTGGCGTTAAACTCTTTCACTCGCTATATCGACATGTACCTTGTTCAGTTGGCGTTAAACTCTTTCACTCGCTATATCGACATGTACCTTGTTCAGTTGACGTTAAACTCTTTCACTCGCTATATCGACATGTACCTTGTTCAGTTGGCGTTAAACTCTTTCACTCGCTATATCGACATGTACCTTGTTCAGTTGGCGTTAAACTCTTTCACTCGCTATATCGACATGTACCTTGTTCAGTTGGCGTTAAACTCTTTCACTCGCTATATCGACATGTACCTTGTTCAGTTGGCGTTAAACTCTTTCACTCGCTATATCGACATGTACCTTGTTCAGTTGGCGTTAAACTCTTTCACTCGCTATATCGACATGTACCTTGTTCAGTTGGCGTTAAACTCTTTCACTCGCTATATCGACATGTACCTTGTTCAGTTGGCGTTAAACTCTTTCACTCGCTATATCACTATATATTGTTGACCTTGTTCTCTTCCTGAATCTGCTTGAAATATTTTGTCGTTTTACATTAAATACTCATTGATCAATCATTCAATTAGCATTAAATTAAAAAGTACCTTAATACTTATATTACAGCTGTCTATAACCTGGTGGCATCAAAATTACTAAATGATCCTGCATAGAGATCCATATTAAGCGAATGAAATTTCGAAAGCCATATTTTTCCGTGAATTCGTGTTGTCTCATCTTTTGTTTTTTTGCTTTTTTTTTTTCATTTTTTTTTTTATTCTACATTTTTTTTTATTGTTATCTAACTGCCTTGGTGGATGACATGGCCGCTATCGTATGGTATTTGGGGTATGTTTACCTGAGCAACCAGTACTTTCAATCATAAATAAATTCGATTCCTTCCATGGAGAGATGTATTAGACACGTGATTAGTTATTCAATTACTTGTGACAGTTCGGTAGTTTCCTCCTGATTTCTGCCACCGATGAAACTGACTACCATGATGGAAACGTAGATATCAAATTTAGTGCGTATGACGCGTTTCTGGAATAACCTTCATTGCGTACGCCAATAGTCACAATAACTTAAAAGCCTTTGGTAGCAAGTAAACAAAAGAACCTAAACAGGACATAAATATTGGCTACGGTCACATATGCCTGAGGAAAATTGGCCTTGATTTTAAGGGTGATTGGCTCATTGTTCCTTAACGCAAACTCAGCAATTTTTCAGCTATATCATGGTGAGAACATGTTAATTTTCAATGAAATGATTAAGAGGTCCGTTTGGTACTAGACCAACACGATAAGTTGGATTTTTATAATGCTAGATCACTGAAACAACAGTCCGCGGATATACATGTCGCCCCACTCGGACACATTATCCCGATTCCGAACCAACCAGTCTTTACTCTTTCTCTTTAATTCTGCGTGCTTAGTGGAGAAGCAACAAATACCAATTTTATAGTCTTTGGTTTGACCTGATCGCGGCTCGAACCCACGATCTACCACACTCGAGACGAGCAAGCTAACCACAGATGCGGTTCCTGTGTTTTAATAAATTATATTTAATATCAAAGGGTTGTTTAGCACCATTAATATTAACTCTACATATATGTGATATACATGTGCTTATATACATGTGCTTATATACATGTGCTTTTTGTGTTAACTAGATAAAATGCAATTTCTAAAATGCTGATATCGTATTAATTTTCAGTAACATTGGTGCACATCAGGAATGGGCTGCCATACTACAACTAACACCAAAGAAACCGGGCAGACGACAGATATCAGTCTCGTTAGACACACACAAGATACATGATATTTCCGGTGTAGAAGAGATTAAAGTGCGACCATGATGTTAGATAAATAATGTATGGACAATGTTTATATTGGAAACTTTGCTTCGCCCTATATCGTTATTTCGCGAATATATGCATTTGATTTCAAATTCAATGCTACTTGTGACTACCTGTTTCTACATATGAAGTATATGAAGTTAAAACAAATTATTAGCGCTAAAATATTCTCTGAGATAAAACTGAATAACATTTATTTGCGGTCCAAAATAGACAAATATGAAACAATTATGTCTTTGTTTTATTGTATCTACCAGTGTATCTTATGAAGCATAAAATGTGATATTTCTATTATTGAAATAAAATATCTGTTTATTGTGTATTTATTTAAGACTAAAAAGTCTGCAATGGTAATATTATCATGTGTGTTCATAGATGTAAAACTTTATATAATCAACCTGAGGTCATTAATAAAGCAGTTTATAGTTTGGAGCGATCATAAGTTCAACACTTTTGAAAATACTCGAGTGAAATTATTTGTCTTTGCCTGGTTTTTCGCATTGTGACACAAAATATGCCTTGTCTTATGAGATGCGGGAATATCGCACAGTTATCTCTCATTTAATATGCTTTTAATATATGAACAATCATGTGAGAAATTAGTATCCATATACATGTATTTACGATGTAATGGTTAGTGTGTTAGCCTTAAGTACGGTAGACTATGAAATTGGCATTTGCAGCTGCTCTGCTAAGAACGCAGCATCAATGAGTAAGAGCAGACTGGTTGGGTCGGAATTAGGATAATGTTTCCGTGTGAGGAGACATAGCTACCAGTGGGATTTTTATTATGCCAACTGGCTGAATCAACAGTCCACGGGTAGACATTTCGCTCCACTCGGACACTTTATCCTGAGTCAACCATTATTTGCCCTTACTACTTAATACTATGTGATAACCTGTATGAACCCAATCCATGCCATTCGAAGTATATTGTGTGTATAAGTTTATACTGTCCTTTCTTTTGGTTCTTTCATTATGTTTTTAAATTTCAAATGATTGTTTGTCCAACCAGCTTTTGGCTTTTTGCACAGCTTAGACATACAATGTGTTATAACAGTATATTGTCTTAGAAAAAAAAACACAAAAAAAACTCTCAACAATAAATAGAATGAAACATACAAGGTGTTACTTTATTATTTCTATCTTTATACAGGTATTACTATAAACAAACTGTAAATGTAGATGTTTATTGTTAATATAAAACATCCACCTCTCAACATCAACTATTGTTTGGTATATCCTGGTGGGTATTGTATAATGACGCTACTTGGACAATTTGGCGTTGAACAACAATATCCTGGTTCCGGTGGATTTATGGTGCAAACAGGGGGTAACCTCCAAATGATACATCTAGAAAAGACAAAAGTTTGTACATTCTGGCATTCTTACCATAATCTACTTGATTGTATAACAAAAACCCTTGCTTGTTTGTTTGTTTGTTTGTTTGTTTGTTTGTTTATTTGATTTATGGTGTTTAACGCCATTTTCAACAATATTTCAGTTATATCATGGCGGTCAGTGTTATTGGTGGAGGAACCGGAGGACCCGGAGAAAACCACCAACCTGTCGCAAGTCGCTGACAAACTTTATCACATAATGTTGTACACCTCGTCCTGATCGAGATTCGAACTCACAACATCAGTGGAGATGGGTAAATCCAACTACCATGCGATCACGGCCACTACGGCCCCTCGTCTGTCTAGCTAACATGTTTAAATAACATACACTATATATGTTGCCATATATGTTAACAGGTTCAACAAATATTACATAGGTACAAAGTGAGATAACTCAACTCAACACACGTTTCATTTCGCATTATTATCAATATATAAACATTTTAATTATATGCTTACCTTCCTCTACACTGATACTGGTGTGTCCGTGCGTTCGTACATTCACAACTGTATTTACATCCATCATACCATTTCTGTCCTTGTGTATATTTCATATTATTGTACCAACAAACATCTGCAAAATGATGCAATGTACATAATCACAACACAAAGTTATCAAATGAACAACCACAATTAGTGACCATGAAAACAAATATGACTGGGAAAACGGTTCGATTCATGGTGTTTAATGGTATTAGTAACAGTATTTCAGTGATATTGGTCGAGGAAACCTGAATACCCCCTCCCCATGAAAATCACCAACCGGTTGCAAGCCACTGAAAAACTTTATCATAAAGTTGTACCGAGCAAAACTCTCCATGGAATGGAATAGAACAGACCACTTTAGATGCCTACATTCTATGGCATAGGTAAATGTACCATACGATCAGGGCCACAACGGACTCTGTAAAAGGAAACATCCTTGAAATCTAGAGCCACCTCTATGGATCATCCATTTTGCAATTTCGATAGTATTTTTGGAAGGTACATGGTTTTATTATTTGATACTGTGAATTGATTCGAAATGTATTTATATAGCACTAAAATGATACGCGTGTCGCAACAAAGATTAAGTTATAGATGTTATTTTTTTTATCAACGTTCTTCAGCAGTTAAGTTTTATTGATGGAAGAAAGCTGAGTAACCAGACAAATTCACGTGTTGCCATGAGTCACTGACAAACATTATCTCATAATGTTGTATCGAGTACACCTCGAGTAACCAGACAAAATCACTGTGCTGTCGTGAGTCACTGACAAACGTTATCACATAATGTTGTATCGAGTACACCTCGAGTAACCAGACAAAATCACTGTGCTGTCGTGAGTCACTGACAAACGTTTTCACATAATGTTGCATCGAGTTACCAGACAACTTCTCTCTGCTGCCTTGACTCACTGACCAACGTTATCATATAATGTTGTATCGAGCTTACCTCGACATGGGAAAGAAAAGAACCGACACCTTTGGAGTTGATAAACACTGAATATATAGGTATGTGGAAATCTAAGTGTACCGTAACGAACAACGACACTACATTAATCATTGTAAAGCGATGCGTTATATATATACCGGGTATAGCAGAGAAAATTCAATGAATGTTAATTATTTATGGGGAAAGGGCATGGATAAGAAAGATTAGCATACATTAATCCCAGGAAAGGAGGTTGTCAATACAATACCACATAGTCCACAGCGAGCAGGACAGTTGGCTTTAGCATAGTCAACAAATCTAGTACATAAATCGGCACCAAACTGTAAACATGTATTAGGATCCTTGTCTCTACATGATGGAGATGTAGTTGTTATCTGTGGTTTCACTTGGATACAAAAGATGACAAAATTGTGTGAATATATCATATGATATTAGGAAATATATCTCTGCTTCTTTATTTTGAGGTTTAGCGTGTTTGTCGTCACCATGATCTGGTTAACCGCAACGGAATATCTGTGTAAGAAATTATCAAGAATATGTTCCGATTATCGTAATTATAATCCGATCCATTCTTCATTCATAATTTACCATCGGGCTTGAAATAAGAGTAACACGACGGCTGTCACGCGTGGAACAGGAAGTGTTTACCCTTCGGGAGCTCCGGATTTCACCTATGGTCCTTAGTGTGGTTCTTGTTGTTCGATCTTTAGTTTTTAGTAGATCGTTGTTTGTCCTGTTGTCCTTTTTCTTTTGGCCATTGTGCTGTCTGTCCTGCTTCGATTTACGGCTTCTGATTGCCCCTTTCGTATCTTCAAATTTGCTTATCTAAATATGATTCAATAAAGATCGGGGAATGGGACAACCGGGGCAACAGCTTTTCGCTGCCACTGGATATGTATGGAGAGTTGGAGACAGATGATGAATATTTTCTTTTTGAGGTAGTTAGTTCAGTTTGGAATTAATCTCTACAAAATCTAAATACATGTATGATATTGTGGGATCACGAAAATTACGTGGCGATCATTTTCGACAAAGATGGCATTCAAATTTAGTATATATGATAAAAATTATAATAGGTTTGCTTAGTTGCCATTAAGTCCAACTTTAATAACATATCAGCATTGTATGTCCCATGTTAAAACCAGAATAACAAATATGGCACATTTAGATGTTTAGTCAAGATTCAAATCAATATCATAATACAATTGAATTATGATTTTATCTCTCTCTTTTTTTTTTTTTTTTTTTTTTTTTTTTGGCCAAATCACTCAATTTTAATCCGCATTAATTAAACATTTACACGATGATACTTCTGCGAATCGAATATATTACTGGATCTCGTAGTGTTTGGGTTTGGGTTTATGGTGTTTAACGCCACTTTCAACAATATTTCAGCTACATTATGGCGGTCAGTTTTATTGGCGGAGGAAATTTTAAATAGTTGTAGGATTCCGCCAATCCCATATTTAATAGAACACGTTCCATTATTATAATATTGGTAATGAAATGGTTATTCAAAAATGTGTGTTACTCTTTTCATCGCAGCTGATAATGGTATGAAAAACGTTTATAGAAAATAATGAAGGTTCGAACGAGTACAATAGTCTAAATGGTTATTTTGGGACACATTTCTGGATTTAACTTCATTGGTGTCACACATTGGAAATTTATATTTAAATGTCAGTTGGGTATAGATGGCATATTTAGACAAAAGTCCAATACATGCAGTTACCAGCTGGGGGAGACATATATCTTGGTTTATTAGTAATTATTAAATTTTCAAGTCTGTAAATCACCATTTCGTTAAAGATAAATGTCACATATTCTAAATAGTTGCTTCTAATTAAACAAAAAGAAAAACTCACTGCATAGTCCACAGGTTAGTGGACACAACCTCTCTAAATCTGGATTACTGCACACATGGGGATCAGTACAGTTGATATACGTAACATCATTACAGTCTGGTGTTGGAATAACTGTGTATTTTGATGTATGAATAGTAGCTGTGTATTTTGACGTTAGCATTGGTGTGTGTGTTGAGGTTGAAATAGATATGTGCTTTGTTGTTGGATTGACTGTGTGTTTTGTCGTTGGAATAATGGATGTGTATTTTGTTGTTGGACTGTCTGTGTATTTTGTTGTTGGCACAGCTGTGTATTTTGTTGTTGGACTGTCTGTGTATTTTGTTGTTGGCAAAGCTGTGTATTTTGTTGTTGGACTGTCTGTGTATTTTGTTGTTGGCAGGGTTGTGTATTTTATTGTTGAACTGACTGTAGTAAATGTGTTTTGTGCTAGAAAATTAAAACAAAGTTTATTAATCAAAATAATTTAAACATATAATATTCTACATCTACAATGTATATCATAGACCATGTTATCGCATTGACACAGCCGAATGCTAAATAAAGGCTAATATTTAACATTTATTCTCGGTTTATCAATTGCCGATCTTTTCCTTTACATTCATGATGCAGAATTTGTGCAAAAACTAATAGATAAAGCCTTTAATCTCCCATTAAGGTATATGGCTGATGCTCTTTCAATCAATAATCCAAACTTTACTAACGGGATACCATTAATATTCCCCCAAGAAATAACAAACACAGCTTTCCCTGCCTAATTTCTTGACATTTTCCTCCTATTTGATGCAAATGTTCAACGTTCTACCAGACACTGTGTCAAAAGAGACGACTTCCATTTTGCCATTATAAGTTGTCTACACCTTGACAGTAATATACCAACCCGTCCCGCTTATGGAGTTTATATTTCATAACTCCTGCATTACGCTGGAGCTGGCAGTTTATTTTCAGACTTTTTACAACTTTACCGTCTTCTCAGCAATGAATTATTACGTTGGTTTTTTTTAAAAGAATCGACTCATCCTATTTGTGAACCTGTTCCCCGACAGTCTTATCATCTTACTAATAATAGACTGCTACACTCATTAAGCATCTTAAATAGCAATACAGATACAGACATCTATAATAGGGGAAATAAGTGGGACATTTTTCTACTATATCATGGCAAGAACAAGTTACATTCGATGAAATGATGATAATGTTAGTTGTGTACTAGACCAACACGTTTAGTTGGTTTTTTATAATGCTAGCTCACTGAAACAACAGTCAGTCCACGGGTAGACATGTCTCTCTACTCAGACATATTATGCTGATTCTGATCTAACTAGTCTCCTTAGCGCTGTGAGTCGACGATGTTTCTCATTATATATCAATTATGATAAATGTTGAACTAAAATACAAAGAATAAATTATTTTTTTAAATTTCAAATTGAGGCATTAACGCCATTCAAATTAACGTAGGAAAAGACACAGCAAACAGGTGTATCAGGAAAATACATTCTAACATTCTATCAATCTAGAACACTAGTTTTTAACCATATCCAGTGTATGTGACATGTCATCGTCAGTGATAATAAATATATAACATGCTTAACTGAGTTATAGTTCAAAATATAAACACCCTGTTTTCATGTTACCATAGCTGAATAAATATTCGACTTATTAATCTTAAATGATGGCGACTGTCATGAAAAAGAAAAACAAGCAACACTGTTGATGAATTCGAAATTACCATGTGGAACCCAATAAAATAGTCTATATAAGGTAAAGAATCAATCATTTCTTGACCTTATTGTTGACAATTTATCTGTGTTCGTGACTGAACAGCGTGTATTACAAATATCTGATGAACAACATGTGTGACAGTTTGATCCTTGACTTCGTGTAAAACGTTGACACTAAATAAAACAAAATGAAGCAAATTAAAAAGAAAAGAAATTATTTATTTGATTAATTGATTTGAATGTAGAATGTATGTTTATACTATATGAATGATATCAACAAGTTGATAAAGAATAACTATGCAACCAGATACACATGTAGCGTTGGGTTCTGGCGTTATAATTCCCATATATAAAAAGATAGAGAAAAAAATGTTTTTTTGACCCTGGAACAGACTACCAACGATCACTCGTAAGTTTACATTACATACAAGGAACAAATCGTGGTGGTGTTAATCCAATGCGGTAAACAGTGGGTTCAATACTCGGTTAGATTAACCAAATAGCGAATCTTTAAATCAACAGATTCTACATTCCTAGTCGTAGACAGTTAACTACGAACATTCACTGTCCCCACTATTGTACTGTCCATGTTCATGTTATCATTCACTTTTGTGATAGCGTGTTGTCCTTTAATAATATTAAATTGTTGATCATTTAAATGAGAAATAAAATAGTCGTTACCGCATCTTTTCTCCTGCAGCCTGATATCCAAGCAACTGTTCACTCAATCCAACGATATCTGATTGCAGAAAGCACTCCTGGAACAGAAGAAAATGCTACGGTAATTTTAATGACAGAAATATTCACCTTTATTACTGTTTTTCATTTCATTGTAATGTCATGAGGAGTATGCATCTCATCTTAGTTAATGCGAGGCACCTTCTAACATGTCGGAAACCATAACTCAACTTCCAATCATCAAATGAAACATATCTGTATTTTCACCAACAAATTGTAAAATATTAGAAATATCCCGATATTATCTTACAAATATTGTCACCAACTTCTTTAATTGACATCATGATAGAATTGTAATTACAATGGAAAACAATAGAAAATATATAATCAGAATAATTGTAACATCAGTTGGTAATTTAAGATAATTTCAAAAGACATTTAGTAGCAAAGATTGTGTAAATGTTGTTAAATAATATCATTACAAACTGATTTTTATCAAGTTTTTTTCCATTTGTCATTCATGGTATGTTAGCGCCGGATAGGTGAATTATTAAACCACATATACATCTCAGATTTGAGATTATGTGCACCCTGAAGAGATAAGCTTCCATCGGCTGTACCCATGTCTTAAGCGTATACATATAATATTACGTTTGCGTTGTAAAATATTTGATCCTGCAATTGGATTATTTTCTGTCATAATAAATGGGTTGAAATAAACTGTTGCTTTATTATGACAGTGTCATAATAACACTTTTCACACTAGCCTAATAAAGCTATTAGCCTAATAATGTTATTAAGCCACACCCCTGTCATAATAACACTTTTCACATTAGCCTAATAATGTTATTAAGCCACACTCCTGTCATAATAACACTTTCCACATTAGCCTATTAAAGCTATTAAGCCATGCCTCTTACCGGAACTACTATTGAGGTATTAATGGGGTTTCCGTTATTTATTTATTTTTATTATTAAATTAAATAACATGTTTTTGCAAATTTTATTGCAGGATAAATACAATATTGGTGTGTTGATGGTAAATATAGAATATATGTGGTTCGGCACGAAACGATTGGAAAGACTCGCTTAAAGCTCGTCTTTCCCCCGTTTCTAAGCCTCGCCCCATAAATTCTATATTTCCCGTCGATACACCAATATTGTATATGTAGTATAAGGTTAGTTTTTCAGTGGCCGTTAAGGCTCTAAAAGTATTGGTACCATATTGTGCAGAGTGTTCACCCGTCTTATCTACACAGTTTTAATGTTACTAGTACCGTGTATTTGGGCAGTCCTTCGTTTACACTAACCATTGTACTATCCTTGTCTATTAGCACTGTATTTACATCGTCTTAACTAAGCCTTGTAATAATGCTACTTGTACCATGTGATGTCGTTGCGCATGACTCACTTTGCCTTGAATACACATTATCATATTCCTACTAGTACCATTACCTTACAAAATACTGACCTCGTCCTGACTACACATTGTTATGGTGTTGCATGTGTCAGGTCCTTTTTCAGATTGGCATTCAAAACAAATCGAGTGTCCACTGTGTTCAAATGCTGGAGGGAGAATAAATAGACAATATTAGTACAGTATCTTAAAGTATAAAGTTTATGTGTATGAGGCTTAAAAACTGAGATAAAGGAAATGTTCACCGTGAGAGTGGACCGAAATATCTACTACCCGCGAACTGTTGTTTCAGTGAGTTAGCACTATAAATATTCAATTAAGCCTGTTAGTCTAGTACAACGCGGACATCAGCATTTCAGTGAATGCTGTTTGTTCTCGCCATGATATAGCAGACACGAGTCGTTTATTCTTGTCATATGTTCTGTTACACACAACTGCAGTTTTTCTTTTCTTTTAATTATCTTACGATGCATGTGTGTGTATTATGCATTTTGTATATGAATAATCATTGGAATGATCCTGTACCTTGTGGGGCCATTACTGGAAGTAAAGTATCTTGTCTTATCTATATGTAATTTCAACGGGACGGATCCAGTGCACAACTCGATCTTATGTCGGAACCTAAATAAATGCCAGGTGTTTTGAGAATTTATTGTTCTTTACAAAAGTTCCCAAGAACAACAGCTTTTGTTTTGGTCGTTGGTGACGATATTATATGTGCTTCCACCCTCTATTGTCTCCTTTTTGCCTGTAGCAATCAGAACCTCCGTCCATAGACTTATCACAGCATCGTTTATTATCTACATAATTTACTGCTTGTAATCTTGTTCTGGTCATGAATATGGATGTTAAACAAAAAGGAATCATATTACACAATGTTTACAACACATTAATAAAGGGCTACGACGAGCAAAGCATGATACGACGGCAACATGTCGACAAGGGAAAGGTTCAACAAATGTATATCAAAAGAAAATGTGCACGCAGGATTTTGCTTGACATAGTAAATTGTTGGACACTCTAATGTGTAAGAAACAGTAATATGCGAGACAGTATTTTACAGGACCCACTGTATCTTTAAGCATTTGTCTCTTTTTATAATTTTAAACGTTGATCCCTTTTATTCCCTTTTCACCCCTTTAATTTTGAACACCTTCAGAACTATCAACTTCAAATCTGGTCGGATAATATAGGCTCAAAGAAAAGAATACAAATGTCAAACTTAGATGAAAAATATATAATTGGTGTAAATCTTCCAAATATGCGAAATTTCGGAACTTAGCCTCTTTTCCATAAAAATATATCTCCTTTTCTGAATTGACTCAATGATAACTCCTAAAGATAAGTATCTTGTCCAAAAAATCAGTAAAAAAAAATAAAGAGTTAAAATTTTGGAGTTTGGCACTTGTTGGCCCATTTCAGTTGAGTTTATGGAGGAAAGTTGCATTGAAACTGGATGAAAAATAAAAATGTTAAGCTTCCACGATAATAGTTACATAATAATACTATGCATTTTTGTCTGAAAGGGATTCCTGTAATGAATTCATTAGAAAACCTCATCAAAATCAGATGAACAATAATTTATCCATGTACGAAAAACCGATACACACATTTTTTGTACTTTGTGTATTTTTTTTACTTTATTTTTTTTAATGATTTTTTGGACAAGATACTTATCTTTAGGAGTTATCATTGAGTCAATTCAGAAAAGGAGATATATTTTTATGGAAAAGAGGCTAAGTTCCGAAATTTCGCATATTTGGAAGATTTACACCAATTATATATTTTTCATCTAAGTTTGACATTTATATTCTTTTCTTTGATATACGTCGTGGATTTACAACTACCTATGAAATCAGCGCATATCACCACTAACGTTTTGAGTTCGAATCTCGCTCATAGCGAGGTCTACTCGATTCAACAATATGTGATAAAGTTTGTCAGTGACTTATGGCAGGGCGGTGGTTATCTCCGGGTACTCCGGTTTCATCCACCAATAAAATTGACCACGACGATATAGCTAAAATATTGTTGAAAGTGGCGTTACACACCATAACCCTACTTTGGGGGTTTAGAAACGAAACGTCTACAATACCCAAAATCAATACCAACCTTCATTCCGGGCTTTGCCAATGAGCATAGTGTTTAATATGCAGACGAATAGTTAAAATAAAAGTAAAGTTATTGCAATGAAACAAATGTAAACCTACAGACGGACGACGAACATGACAACTAAAACGACAACAGCGACAGACCCATTGTCTACTACGACAGCAGCGACAAACCCATTGTCTACTACGACAGCAGCGACAGACCGTCTACTACGACAGCAGCGACAGACCCATTGTCTACTACGACAGCGCGACAGACCGTCTACTACGACAGCAGCAACAGACCCATTGTCTACTACGACAGCGCGACAGACCGTCTACTACGACAGCAGCAACAGACCCATTGTCTACTACGACAGCGCGACAGACCGTCTACTACGACAGCAGCAACAGACCCATTGTCTACTACGACAGCAGCGACAGACCGTCTACTACGACAGCAAAATGTTATCGGTCGTATAAAAACTGTTTTTTCTGCAGATTTAGATTAATTTACAGGTTTCTTACCTGTGTGTCAGTACACCCAACATCAAACCCTACATGTCCATCGTCTGTTATGTATTTACGAACGCTGCAAAACTTTTCAAATACATATATTATGTCAAAATTATATATACACAAGGATCTTTTCATGTTCTTTTTTTATTTCCAACTTAAATTCGGTAAACGCGTTTTCGTTGATCATAATCGTAAATAATTTGATGAAAAGTCATTCTGATATTGCATTTATATATATTTTAAAGATTTTTTTTTCTACAATAGGAAGAGTTTGAAGATGGGCAATCAGAAGCCGTAAATCGAAGAAGAGCAGACAACACAATGGCCAAAAGAAAAAGTACGAAAGGACAAACAACGATCTACAAAATATTATACAGAAAACTAAAGATCGAGCAACACGAACACCCCTAAAACTCGTGTGCTCTGGAAAGCCTAAGTTGTTCCTGTTCCACTAGTGGCGCCCGTCGTGTTACTCTAGCTACAAACCCTGTGACAAGTCATGAATGAGTAAAGGACCGAGCAATGCTTACGACAAATTGACCATATCCGTGGTCATTTGTGACACAGATATTTGTAACGGTTAACCAAGTCATGGTGACGAGCCTAAAGGTTTCGAAGTGATGATTTCAACTTAATAAATATGAACCTTTGGTTCTGTAGCTTCATTGTAAGTAGCAACCCTCTATCAAGGAAATCTCGATAGGAACCACAAGCTCTGGAATATCTTATCAACTGAGAGATATATACTTCATATGCATGTGCTGTTGGAATGGAACGTTCAAAAAGTGAAAATATAAATCATTTCCTTTCTCGTAACGTTTCGTTCTTAACAGGTCGTGTCTATTTCGAGGTGTAGGTCAACGTATGAAGCAGACCTAGCTGTATAATGTTATGTTGTATCCTTTATTTCAAGCTTAGTGTGGTAGATGCGATCAATACATTCGCCAAGCTTAGAGTTATTTAGTGAAAGAACATCATCTATATAGCGGAACATGAGATTAAAGGATCGAACTAGCTTCTTTTCGTTTTTTCTTGAGAAGCCTCTGTAAATTATATGAAGAGAGCATTATAGTGGCACATTTCTACACATTCTATGGCAAAATAAGCAAATGCACAATTTTTCTCATAAAATTAAGAGAGTTTAAACGACAGTTAAAATGAACTCGCGGATGAAACCCACGGTCTTGAATATTTCTGGAAACCTTTAGCACTTGAGATGGTTATCGGGGCACGAATCGAGTGGTCAGAGGTCAACGAAGCTAACACTATATAATATTTCTTAAATGCGTCTTACCTCGTGGTGATCGTCGTGATCGCATGCTAGTTGGATTTACAGCTACCTGTGCAATCAGTGTCCATAACCACTGATGTTTAGAGTTCGTATCTCAATCAGGGCGAGGTGTACTGGATACAACATTATGTGATGAAGTTTGTCAGTGACTTACCGCAGGTCGTTGGTTTTCTCATAGTACTCCGGTTCCCCTGCCAATAAAACTGACCTCCACGATATAACAGAAATATTGTTGAAAGCGGCATGAAACACCATAGCCCTCCAGCATAAAACCAAATATAGCGAAAATTAGCGTTAATGTTTTTCTCGTGCTTACCTTCTGCTATTTTCGCGCCAAATGCAAGCACCACAATAAATGTAATAAAAAATATTGACTTCGGTCTCGACATAGTGAGAAAGTTATAGCGAAACAGTGTGGTCGAAAAGGAGATCAGTTGAAAGTTGACAAATATATAGTATTATTGAAATCGGCGACTTATTATATCATACTTAAACATTCTTATCTTGTGAAGATAACACATATGAAACGTTAGTGCATACCTCAATTAATGATAATTTATTGATTGTTGCTTAGCGTCATATTTTGACCTTGAGGGTACCAGATGAAGGTTATTACTAACACTGGGTCGATACCACTGTTGGTGGATTATAGTCTCTGATGGCATCATCTGCCCAGTAGTCAGTGTTTTGGCACTGGCATGATTTATTAGATATATCTAATCTTGAAATTTAGTTTCTAAATAATGTAATTATTATTAAAACAAAGCTTCTTTACCCTCAGGCATAGATGACCTATATAATTACCTGATTTGTGGTTATCATGTTTCGGTTCTGTGGTTTTGCACCTAAAGATATTTTCGCAGTTATTTGTATTTCCAATCTTTTGACATTGAGCATATCTGATGATGGTTATTCCAGAAACACAGTGTGTGAACTAAATTAGATATCTGTTTTATTACTATCAAAGGGTCGATACTTCCGCTGGTGGACTATTAGTCCTGGGGGGTATCATCTACCAAGTAGGTTTATTAGATATATTTATTATTGAAATTTACAGTTCCTAAATAATGTAATTAAAATTAAAACTAAGATTCTCCTCCTTCAGTCACGGATGACCTCATCTGCACTTGGTTATCTTGTTCAGACCCTGTGGTTTTCTTGCTCCCAACATTTTAAAATTATTTGGCTTTCCAATTCTTTGACTTTGAGCATACCTGAAGAAGGTTATGCCAGAAACGAGTTGTGACAAGTATATTACATATCTACATGTTTGTCCAGTTAATATAAAGGGGTATAAAGCATGCTTCCAAACCAAAATCACCTTTCTTTTTTTTAGGCTTGACAGTTTTGAACATTTGCAAACCCCTGCCCCTCTCCCCAAATGTCCATTCCAGTCCAAAACTTGCCCTTGCTCACTGTCTGTCTGGTCCACCCCTAACATTTGCCTGTCCACTGTGCAGTAGACATGTCTCTGGATTGCATGTTTAGTGGAGATGCAGCAAATACCAGTTGTATAGTCTTTGATTGTGGTTAGTTTATATAGTAGAATTTGATCCAATCCAATCTGTGTGTCAATTTGTGCCAAGATTTCTTAAATTTCAGCTAATCTGCACATATTATTGGCACTGGCAGCCATGTTGAATTTCCAATAGGCACCAAAAACTAAAACTTTGTAAAATAAAACCTAATGAACATTTCTGCCCAATTTGGTTCATACTGACCAAGTGCTTTTGGAGATAAAGATTTTAATGTGAAAAGTTTCCCACAAAACCAACCACTGACAAAAAGTGATAGCAGTTTGCCTAACCCAATGGGTCAGGTGATCTAAAAGAAAACAACCCAGATTTATAATAAATAGATATTTAGTTATATCGAACCAACTACTTGACTCTAAAATTATAGGTTTTTTCACTTTTTTAGAGGAGTTGCTTCCCTTTGAGACAGACAAAGGTGTCAATTTCATCCAAAGTTCAAAGAAAATAACAAATTTTCTCCTACTGTGTATAAAATTTACATGTTGTACGAACTTGTGAATTTTGTATATAATATCTACAAATTTAAGGAAAATTGTACTCCAATTCTTTTTCTTGTCTGTTGCTCTTGCATGGAAAGGGAACCATTTTTTCCTCCGTAAAGGAAATAACTTCTAAATATAACCTAAATGCCAAAAACATACAATTTTAGAATCAAATCAGAAATGTGCAAATTGTCTATTGAACTATCACACACATCAAAAGTATTACTACACATGACAGTCATGCATGGTGTTCCATACTCAAATATGCTTTCAAATGGTTGAGAGTTTTTGGAGAAGTATATTCTTAAATTATTTGTATATGGTCCATTATTAAAATCCTCCTATGATCAACAGAAAAAAAAACACAAACTTTGTACAGAACCATTTAGCATGCTTAAAATAATGAAGTTCATGTCTGGTTTTTTCTAAAAAAAATATAATCAATGCTGTCAATAATATGCAATACAATTTGTTTACAATTTTCCCTTTATCGGGCCCCTTTGCAGAGTTTGGGTTTGTTTTTATTGATTTCATCACGTATTTCCGATTTTAAGTGATATTCTTACTAAATACCATTATATAATATTAACTGATTAATACCCCGGGATCCAATTTCATATATATATTTCTTAAATTATATTAAATCTAACGAATTTACATGCAACATGCTTCCTGGTTATTTATAGCAGTTATCAGTATTCGACAAACTTCGGAAAAGCAGCCGACTTATAATTAGGTTGTCTTAATGGCAATTTTACCAACAGACATTCGAATTCTTTTCACTAATTACGACATTATAACATATTTTTTAAACCTGGCTTCTTGTTCAGAACATTTTATTAGTATAAAACATCGAATATTGGCAACTTTTAATATAAACAAAAAAATTCAATTCTGACAGCCTTTAATGAACATTCCTATCATGTAACAGTTTCATCACACATGTGGCCAGGTATCAAGATTTAAAATCTCAGTCAACCAGAAAGGGTAGAGTAATTGGTCCATCTTCAGTCATGGTGAACTTCCAAATGAGAAACTAAAATTACAAATAATGTTGATGATCATCAGTGTAACATTTCTACTAAGTGTGATTTAATTTGTTCCAATAATTTATGAGAAAAAGATTGAAACGTGAAGTTAATCGATACAGACCACCCCTCTTATTATGGTAGTTGGATTTATAACTACCTGTGCAATCAGTGCTTATCACCACTAAAGTTGTGAGTTCGAACCCCGTTCACGGCAAGGTGTACTCGATACAACATTATGTGATAAAGTTTGTCAGTGACTTGCAACAGGTTGTTGATTTTCTCATGGTACCCCGGTTTCCTCTGCCAATAAAACTGACCACCATGATATAACTGAAATATTTCTGAAAGTGGCATTAAACACCATAAACCAAACCAAACCATCAAATACCCATAAGAGATGGATGAATACAGTAAGCAGGAAACCCTAATATTCCATTATAATGCATGTGTACCAGTATAATATAATATTTAGTAATCAACTGTAGAAAAAAATAAAATATGAAATTACTTTAGACATTCTGTATTAATATAACTGCCATATGAGAATTGATTCATAACACATCTTGCCCAGACCATGTAGTTTTTATCACAATCAACTGCTATGCTCAAGTTTGTCTCATCTATAACATACAACATAGAATCTTCAGTATCTATATCTTCTATTAAAAGTTCATAATGTAGCTTAGTAATAGTGACATACTGAACATTCCAAGGTTTGTCCCAATGTATGTGTAACATGCATTTATCACCTTTCTTCATTTTACATTCAAATGTTTTCACAGCAGATGGTGTTTCAACATGTTTGAAATTTCCTTCGCAAAAGGCTCTCTCACTTATGGCTTTTTTAATTAAATTTGAAAGTGTGTGCACATCTACAAATGTATCCTGATATATATGGTACAGCCATGACGGATCCTCGCAGCATAAATGTTTGGGAACAATCGTTTGTTTCAAAATTTCCTCTTGTTTCTCCATCGACAAATGTTTTATTCCACCGTGTTCTGGTGGATAATCTGGATGACCAACTGTGGAATTAGGGTTCATATTCTCCCAACTTTTGTAAATAATATGCATTCCGTCTAAATCGGCCAAAATCTGGTATGGTGTGTATTGATATGCTGGAACAGCGTAAGGAAATAGTTCTATTAAAAATGATCCTGGTTTCAAAAACATTGATAAAATTAATAGAGATCCATGCATACCCACAATGCCTCTGGACTTTGATATAAGAGATATCATTTCTGTTAAACTGTGAGTTTCACTTCCAACGATAAGAAGTTTCATAGAAAGTTCTTGTATTATTATATTAACTAGATCATTTTCATTCAAAATTTTACGATTTTCTTTCCTAGAAATTAAAACAATGTAGTCTGAAACTGACTCAGATTCTTTATCTAAATTCAAATTTTCCAAAATAAATTGACTAGTATATTTAATATAATCAGCATTTACAACGGAGTCTTTAAGCTTTCCTTGCGGATGATCAAATCCATAATTATACCACAATGTATCTATCAAAAGTCCTACAACTGCTCTTGAGAAACAAATCAGTTCACTCCCCTTTTGAATATCCTTTTTATATAATGGTGGAGAATTCGTAAATAGTTCATACAATATTTGATATTCTCCTGGTAGCCAGTCATCCATAAACAAAAGCTGTACATCAAATTTTCCAAAAATGTTCGACTTGAAACTTTCAAAATGTTTCATTGTGTAATGTAATGGTATAATATCATCATGAATAACATGCATTATATTGTCAGATTTAAAACGATGAGAGATGTAACTCGTTTTATTAATCCAATGAATTCTGAATTGAGAAGAAACGTTTTCATTGAGGTATGTCAGCGGCATATGGTGATCATTAAAATCGAAAGGACTTGACAGACGTGGCACATATTTTTTGTCATTAAAATGAAGATTGTCATCATTTTCTTTGTAGAAATAAATAAATTCTTCTTCATTTGGTTCATAACATATATTTTTAAAATGGCACACTTGATGTTCACGTCTTAAACTAGACTGACATGATGAAAAGGAATGGAAACTTTGCAATGTCCTGTCATCGATGTTTGTTTCAAAGTTTCGATTGTTTGAGTATTTTGCACAACTATACTCTAAATCTTCCATCTGATACATAAGCTGAAGATATTTTTTCAAGAACGTTGCTAGAAGTGCAAGCATAACAGCATGTGTAATCATGTGTAGACTCATTTTGTTAATTAGTAAATTACCAGAAAGCATTTAATTGGTCCGATCCTCTGATAAAAAATTCCAATGAACGAGTAAATACACCAACTTGCAGTCATTTCAGGCATGGCAATTTGCATTGTCAGTTGTCATGTTAAAGTAATGTACCTAGACAAGTGTTAGAATGTTCCATACTTTCTCTTGGAAAAATCATAAAATTCAGACGTACAAATTTATAGTGTATCTGTGATTTATCTTTTAAAGATGAGTTCTTGTACATGTAGTCTTCATAGAGTAAACTATCCGAGTCATATCCAACTTTTTTAATTCATGTCAAATTTATGACATATTTTAATTTGAATATCAATTTTTGTGTAGATTTTTTTCCATTTTTATCCGCTATTATTATTACACCTATAGAAATATCATAGATGGATTGATGTTTAATGTCAACTTTAGCATTATTTCAGCTATATGTTTGTGTTATAAATGTATCATCACACTCTGACCTTTGACTACTCAATATTAATAAATGTTCAATGTTCTTTGCTGTTTTCAAACCATTTCAAATTTTCTTTTCCTGAAAAATACAAAATTGATTCATTCAAGATGTGTGTAAATTTGTAAGACAATACACATGATACATGGTATTTTTATTTTTTAAGCTCAATGATATTTGAAGTCTTTGAAAGTTCAAACAAATATTGTCAAAATAATCATTCTCTGTAATTTCTCAGGTTATCATAAAAAATTTAATGCTTGATTTATTGATTGTTGTTTGCTTAACATCCAGCAATAAATATTTCATTCATATTCACGAGGAGAACGAGTTCAACAGTAATATAAATTATACCGAAATGGGAGAGTAATGGGACAACCATTGACTATTAAATATTACTGGAAAAGTAGAGGGGTGGTGGGTATCTAGGGTATTCTCAAATCAGCATCCTTTCCAAATTATCTGATCAATGGCCAATTTATTGGTTAGGGCATACGTCAATGACGTCATTGTACGTCGATTTCAGAAAGTGATTTGAGAAACTTAAAAGGACATATATTTGAGAACTGAACGCCAATTTGAGAATTTGAAAAAAAGGCATAGATCTGAGCCTGAGGTACACATGTCTGTAACGTAGAAATCGGACATGAATTTGAGGATTGGACGTCGATTAGAGGCTTGATGTCGATCGGAATCTTACATATATAACTACAGACTATCAATAGGAAGATCAACTAGTAGTCTTTGCAAAAAGTAGCCGTAACTATTTTATTGAATGATCGAAGACGAATCTAAAATTGACTAATGCCAACATATTTGACTTTAGCATCTGTTACTGATAAGTGATGGATCACTCTTTTTTTTTTCTTCTTCCAATTACAGAAGTAGACTCTAAGGTCAATGTGAAACATCCCAAATTAAGTATATACCAGAACTTTATTTAACAATAAAAACAAAAAATAGAAACATATTTATATAATAGTTACATGTACTGATATGAAGGACAATATCATGATATACAGACTGCCCAAGGGTCATGGTATGGACCAGTGGAAATGATATTGTCCGAGCTGGAGGCGAGGGTAATATCAGTTTCACGGTCTGTGACCACGACCCAAGGGCAATCTGTCTATCCTGATATTGCCTTCCATATTAGTAACTATTGTGTTTACTGCATTGAAGACCAGAATTTGAAACCCACAATATAAATGCACAGAAATTTTTCAAAGAATCAAGAAACCCAATATAAACTGTAATTTTAGGAATAAATAAACCTTACAAACAGACAATTGCACGATTCCTTGAAAAAATTTTGTGCATTTATATTGTGTGCGATATAGACAGGTCCAAAAACCGTGTATAGATTGGTAGCCCAGTCTGTATCATGGAATAGTGAAGATCATGTGGAGAGTGTTCAACCAATTACATGTATTTTTTTTATTCTGATATGCAATAAAAATATTTACAACAAGTACAGTGGCTAGTTGTAAATTTAGTGACTTGAAGTGAATCCTTCAAATGTTACTGTATCTGTTGTTAGAGTGGAGATACCACTTTTGAAAGATTCAAGGTCTGGTGACAGAGCTATTGTTTCTGGTAATTTGTTTCAATTAGAAATACTAATAGTACGAGGAAAGAAAGAATGTTTGTGTCAGTCTTTATTGGAAGAAATTTGCCTAAATCTATGACGAGATTAGGATTCCGAAGAAAATTTTCTGTCAGTTTCTACATCTAGACAGAAAATTTCTTCGGAACCCTAATCTCAACGAGATTATCATGTGTCCGACTGTTGCGGCTACTGTTGCAAGGGCTGTCTAATACATTGTGCCGGGGAAAAAAATGAAAGTAACTAAACCAAAGCAAGTTATGCACTTTTTTTTAACATCTGTAAATGTTTTTACTTATACCCTCCCAAAGGGAGCATTAATGGTAGAAGTATGAATAGGTTACGTACTAATGCACTTCAAAATGTTCAATAACATGGCTGCCAACCGGAAATAAATTAAAAGACAAATTACAAGATGTACACACGCAAATAAAAAAATTGTACAAAAATAAATTTCAATACTCATTGCACTTGACTTTCTTTTTCCAGGCATGTGAAATTTCTTTGCTTGCTTTATGGAGTCTTGTCATTTATTTATTTAAATAATCCGCAACTAGCGTATGATTGGTCACGTTGTCAATGTATATTTGATCCTAAGAATATTTGTTCCAGATGGAAAAAATATTCTGGTAATATATTTTTTTTCAGAACTTTTTCCATGGAATACTTTTTCCATAACCATAACAATTATTCCACTTGTAAGGAGAACTTATATTATATGTTGATGAATATAACTTTTATTCTTGACAATCAGGTGATTTGTTTCACTTCATTGATTTCTGTCTACATCAAACAAGTGTTTTACCTGGTGATAATTAAAATCTATAAAGAAAGACTTTTATGAATGAGATGTGTTTACCTGTACACAATACCTCTGTGTACAGACATGGAGGCAGAGGAATATGAAAAAATATTTACTTTCATATTAACAATGGTACATACATTGAAGGTAAGAAATTATTTAATTCGGTTGTATTTCAATCTTGGATGAATTTGTGATAAAAAAAGATTGGTATAATTAGAATGTTGTTTTATCAAATTAAATATTATGTAAAATAGATTTGAGAAAACTTATTTTCAAAACAAATGTGTATGTAATAAAAGTATCATACAGTATAAACATAACACATTTGTATTGTAAGATATAAAAACATGAAATGGCCAGAATGAATATTATATATAAAAAAATCCTAATATTTATTCCAAAGATATTTTATCATGTAACATGAGTTCCAGTTGGAATTTATTTTATGTAACACATATTCCAATGAATTGGTATTTTTATTATGTTAATGGAATTTGTATTACATAAAATAAATTCCAACTGGAATTTATGTTACAGGTGTCAAACCACTAATTCACCAATCAGAGCTTGGAACATATACGAAAGTAGTCCCTTTTCAAGAAAAAAGTTCCTTTCACTTTGTAGTATTGTGAAAACTACTGAATGGAATGAACTAATTAAAATTGATAATTGAAGTTAAATAAATAGGGATTATTTTGAGCCCAAATTTGATGGATTTAATTGTATTTTAATACCTCTGTGGAGGATTTGATGCATGACCTATAAATAGTGAATTTCTTGGGGATGACTGAGCTATTTTTAGAGTAGGTGCTTTCCGTAGCATGGCATTTCACTGCAAGATTTTAAACATGCCCTGATATTTTGACAGAACGTAGAGGAATCATGTACGTTTCAGAAAATATATGGTCTTCAAAAGGTTAAACTTAAGATAAAATGACCAGGTAGGCTCGAAAAAACACAAATTTAGTAGAAAACCTTAAAGAAATTAATTGGTGGTTTGACACCTACATGATAAAATATCTTTGAAATAAATATTATGATGGAACTTCTATTCCATGACCTAAACTATCTCCAATACGCGAGTAGCAAATAAAGTGATCGATGCAACGAGAAAAAAGAAGAAATAGAGAACAAAACACCTCTAGTCGATTTTTTTTTCAAATAAAAATGAAACAATGAAACGGAAAATCACGAACTCAAACTCAAAGCGAATAACACCGAATCTTTAATCATTTGCCACTACGCATTCTCATTCATTGTGATCGTCTGCTGCAAGAAATCCAAAGTTTTCAGCTGTAGAGTTTTATGTAGTGTTATTTATAAGCTTAAATATACATTAACTAGCATAAGTATGTCATTGAAAGTTCCGTGTGATGTAAAAAGTCCCCAGATTACCTTTACAACCACAGGAGCTTGCTACGATTTTTTTTTTTTAAGAGTAGTGAAAAAAAAATAAAAATCGTAACAAGCTCCTGTGTTACAACTGGTAATATTACGCTGGAGAGGATGTTTTGTAAACAGAAAGAAAAATTACTGTTCTTCGGGAGCGTTTCAGGTTGCACCTGCCTCATATTATGGATATTGCATTGCATTAAAAACTGTAAAGTTGCCTTCACTGACCACATCAACTTTTACAACAGGAAGTTGTTACCAAATGCTATATTACACCGGATCGGAATAGACACGATTATATTGCGACTTTTACTTAAAGATCTATTATATTCTAATTTGCCTCAAGCTAGTTTTTTATACGGTCATTAATAATTAAGATGTGACTTGATAAACATAGATATTCTAAAAATAGATATTTTAAAAAAACAGCAACATAAATTATAAAAGAAAAAAAGGAAAAAAGAAATCCAGGCTTCCGGTCTTTAATCAATCAAATTTTACGTTACAGTGTACGTCATTTTTCATTATATAAGTCTTATTGAAACTAAATCAGAAATTTATAAATTCAATAGATATTAGACAATTGTTATTCAGAAACCTATAACACTTTCCAGGGAATTACAATGAATAAAACAAGTGCATGCAGAAAACCAAAAATGGCCTAGACAGGATAGCCAAAAATTAACTAAGACTGGCTATGTCTGAGGAGATATTTTTAATAATAATTACATTATTTGATTGTTCCGACAGTGTGGTGGTTGTTTTTTCTCTTCTTCTTCAATTAATGACATTCTTTAGGGACTGTAAATTTCAACAATAAATATATCGATAAACCATGTCCGTGTCGAAACACTGACTACTGGGCGAGTGATGGCACCGTGATGCCCTATGTTAATAATAATAGTCCACCAGCAGAGGTATCGACCCAATAAATAACAAAGTATAACATCTAATTTAATGCGCATGCCGCGTTTCTGGAATAACCTTCATCAGGTACACTGATAGTCAAAACATTGGAAACTAGACATCGATATAACTTAGACAATCTTTTGGAACAAAAATAAACAAACGGCATAAACAGGACAGAAATTATCAGCTAAGTCTAACTATGCCTGAAGGAGAAGGCTCTTAGTTTTAATAATGCATTATTTAACTGTTCCGATAGTTTGGTATTTTTTTTTTTTTTTCTTTTTTTTTTTTTTATTACATTATTTAGGAACTGTAATGTTCAATAATAAATATATCTAATAAACCATTTAACGTTAATGATATCTAAAATAAAGGAAACTGCGTAAGTTAGTGAAAGCAAGACATGTTACCAACAAATAATAAAATAACACTTCTCTCTACACCAAATACTGACCGCCTTCAAGAAGTTCAAGTTGAGTCAGACAAATTGAATTGCAAAATGTTAAATCTATTTATGTCTACAGGTTTCATAAATTAGTATTTGATAGAGGACGCAACACCATTGAATGTTTCAACTGAGCCACTCAAAACTATGGACTGTGGCAGCCGGGTTCAGTCAGATATCGTCATTCAGCTTCGAATTCATGATCGATCAATTAGAAATAGAAATATCTAGAGAACAAGAGAACAAGATATAGAAACTGACAATGCTGAGCAAACTGTCAAACGGTATGGTCCATGAAAACACTGACCACAATCTCATAATTTGGCCAGACAGATTAGAAGTTTTTAAGTCACATTTTGCAGACGGAAATTCGGAAAGAGTCTATAAGAACCCGGCATCAGAAATTCCCTTCCTGACAACGCGGTCACTATACAGACAGTCTTGAATATTTAAATTCCAAGCCTTTATGCAAGATATGATTTAAACGCCAATGCCAGTTAAAAGTAAATAATAGCACAAAACTGGGTAAATAAAATCACACAAAACATAAAACAACGCCATCCAAACATTGGTAAAATAATCAAAGTAAGAATGGCGGCTGCAAATAGTAAGGACTTTTGATATATTTTTTCATATGTATGATAGAATGAACAATAGAGATTAACGTGTATACATATTAAAACTAGAACTGAGTGACCTCACTGAGTGATAACCCCCGCTTGCAATACTATGATGTTCAAACTTTGGAATACAGGTATATTAGCAATTTACCTATGAAAAATGAACAGATATGGAGTTATGTCAAGGAGACAACATCCCATCTCTAAAATAAAGTAACCAAGAACATACATCAAGGGGTCGCCAAAAGTATACGACCCCCCTTTTCGTGAAAGTATAAGTTGAATTATCTCCCCTTCTAAATTTTAGACAGGAACGGTATTCCTTCATGCACATCTGCAGGTTGTGTACTACAACTGTGTAAAGTTTCATAAAAATTCAATAAGCAGTTTAGTAGGAGTTGCGCTTACAAGGTACATGCCCCCCCCCCCTTTCGTGAAAGTATAAGTTGAATTATCTCCCCTTCTAAATTTTAAACAGCAACGGTATTCCTTCATGCACATCTGCAGGTTATGTACTACAACTGTGTAAAGTTTCATAAAAATTCAATAAGCAGTTTAGTAGAGGTTGCGCTTACAAGGTACATGCCCCCCCCCCTTTTTCGTGAAAGTATAAGTTGACTTATCTCTCCTTTTAAATTTTGGACAGCAACCATATTCCTTCATGCACATCTGCAAGTAGTGTACTACAAATGTGTAAAGTTTCATAAAAATCCAATAAGCGGTTTAGGAGGAGTTGCGCTTACAAGGTACATGACCCCCCTTTTCGTGAAAGTATAAGTTGAATTATCTCTCCTTTTAAATTTTGGACAGCCACCATATTCCTTCATGCACATCTGCAGGTAGTGTACTACAAATGTGTAAAGTTTCATAAAAATCCAATAAGCGGTTTAGGAGTTGCGCTTACAAGGTACATGGACGGACGGACAGACGGACGGACGGACAGGGTGATTCCTATATACCCCCCCCCCCCCAAAAAAAAAACTTTGTTTGCGGGGGTATAATAAATTCACCAACGCCCCTGTGGTTACATAATGTTAGAAGAAATAAAATTCTACAGCAAGAACACTGATTAAAAAATGGTCACCCAAAATTAGTCAAGTATTTTAATTGGTAAACACTAGGGGAAATTTATACTTCTTTCTTGTTGTATCCTGACGTCACGAAAAATGGTAGAAATGAATCCATCATTGATGAAGACTAAAATTAATGTACTTTTCATTCATGACCCGGAGCTTGTATGTTGACCTTTAAGAAAAACAAAATAAAAGTCATTGTTTTGCTACCATGCAGATTAGGAAGGTATGTTACATGTAATATTTTATGTAGTATAGTATATTTCTGTTAAGGTTTATTTTTATATCATGCAAATCAGTGGACACCTTCCCCATGCCAATGGTCATATGTACAACGGAAGGTAAAGTTGAACGTCATATTCACGTTTAATTGTTTTTAAAATTTTGTAATGCCACTTCTAAAAGTGCAAGATAATCAGAGAAACACGGTGCACTAAAATGTTACTTATTCTACTAGACTTGCCAATGAATAATTTTTTTTTATATTTTGCTCACTTATCAGTCAAACTAAACATTATATTGTGTATCCCTCTTTGATTTACAGGTTCTGTTTACTCGTTGAACGCACAAGTATTCGGAGACAGGAAATCCCCTTTTAAAAAAATGCATCGTATCCTTCAGCTATTATTTTTAGTTTAATTATCATCACAAAATGCAACTTTCTGAATCAAACAGTCGTTCTAAATAAACGTTAGAGAAGACCGAAGGCAATGCCGGATTTAGGACAAATGAGGCATTGTGTTAATTAAGTTATGAGGCCCCTTAATTGGGCCCTGAAGGAGGTAGACCCCGTAGGTCTACACAGGCAGTCGGGCATATATGCTCAGGAAACTTAGGAATAGTTAAAATATTACGTTATATTAGGTCAGACATGTACACTGTGTCTGCAAAAAATATTTTGGTAACGGGGCACTGTACTTAAGCACACCTAATCACAATGGTAAATCCGGCACTGACCGAAGGGGCAACCAAGAATGGACAATACAGAGATACTGGCAACATTGGGCACACACGACACAGGACTAAGACAAACAAAACAAAAACAACACAACATCAATTTTTTGAGATTCTGGAAAAAAAAATATATTCATTTTGCCCTGGTATCCTCTGTTGAAACTTAGTGATTTTGTGGTTGTTGATAACTGTTGTACCTTTAATTTGTGATCGACAAACAAAATACACACTTTGTACACGGCCATGTTAGGAACATTCGTTTTGATAATTAGATATTTGAATTTTCAGTATATCAGAAAGCATAATTAACCCTATAGCAACGACATTGAATTTCCAAAATTTGAAGAACAAAATTCCCCCAGAATGTTGAGCTCCACCCAAGAATCTGGTTCAATTTTGTAGAGTGCTTTGTAAGAAACGAATTCAAATGTGGAAAGTTTACGGACGAAGACGGACGTCAGTGATGGCAATAGCTCATGTTTCTACATTGTCGTCAAATAATTTAAATATTGTATTGTAATTTGAAAAAAAAAAAAGTTTTTTGAGATATTAGCATAAAGTTATCATTGATTAAAATTTTCTTGAAATTTATTCATAGGGATTCATCAAATGTTATACATAATATGTCAAAGAGTCCGAACTATAATTAGCGAAAGGAAGAAAAGAATAATAAACATTTCGTCATAATGTAGAAAATTCTAATTTCATGTTTTGATTTGAGCATTTTAAAGCAAAAGAAACCAATGTATTACATTTTTCTTGTAGATTTTAAATCGGACACAATGTGGATAAAATTTTCTTGGAAATCACAGACATGATTATTAATTTGGACTTGCGTTGACATGCACAATCTCATCGCATACATTTGTAGTTCAAAGACAAAAGGAAGCCATGACGGAATTCAATTTTTTAACAAATAAACAATACGGATGTGCTTCACTATAAACAATATTACAATGATTTTGGATATATTTTGTATATGTCTTGTTTCTTCTCTTGTCTGTCATGCGACAGCAAAACATATCACAATGAAAGAGAACCATTTAGATAGATACAACGAAACATCAAATTACAATGAAACATCTAGTTACAACGAAACATCTAGCTACAACGAAACATCTAGTCACAATGAAACATCAAATTACAACGAAACATCTAGATACAATAAAACATCTAGATATAATGAAACATCTAGTTACAACGAAACATCAAATTACAACGAAACATCTAGTTACAACGAAACATCAAATTACAACGAAACATCTAGCTACAACGAAACATCTAGTCACAATGAAACATCAAATTACAACGAAACATCTAGATACAATAAAACATCTAGATACAACGAAACATCTAGTTATAGCGAAACATCTAGTTACAACGTAACATCTAGTTACAACGAAACATCTAGTTATAACGAAACATCTAGTTACAACGTAACATCTAGTTACAACGAAACATCTAGTTATAACGAAACATCTAGTTACAACGTAACATCTAGTTACAACGAAACATCTAGTTATAGCGAAACATCTAGTTACAACGTAACATCTAGTTATAACGAAACATCCGATTATCCTACTGGTTTGCTCGATCACAGTGGAAATATGACATTTACCGAGTTTAGTGAAATGCTTGTACCGTTTGGTGAAAACAGAACAAATACCACTAGCATGAATAATACAAACCACATGACTACAATAGATGACAAAGTGAACATAGTTAAAACCACAAATAATACCGTGTCTGTTAGGTATGTTCCAGAACCATGGCGTGATTTATGTGTAGCAGTAACGTATTTCCTCAATGATGATGAGAACAGCCTTGCGAATACAACAATAACGTGCGATATTGCAGAAAATGATACGCTCGACTTTGTTTCGTTCCGTAACTTTACAGCTGGTCTTCAGGAACGTGTGTTGTTTTCTGTTGTGTTGAATTGTCACGGTGGCGCAGTAAATCTACCAAGGTATGGTAGAGCTCAAATGCTTTATTCATTGACAGTTGTTGGATGTCTTGTTACTGGTTATTATGCTGAAACAGCGAATTATGAAATGGATCATATACCGGACAATTTAGCATATTATTCTTTAATCAACTGCCAGGTTTTTGTTACAGAAGAGGGATTTATAAATTACCTGGAAACCACGAAGTATTCTAAAACATTTCAATGTGGACCATTAAATGCATTGGCAATTACAGAACGAAACATTTCTATGAAATATGACAATTTTACCTTAACAGGTGTTCACGCGTTAGGAAATGAGTTCCATAGGCGGCAAGAGAAAGTTTCAATTAAGTGCGACTATGAAAATTTGCTATATTTCGAAAATAGTAATAAGAAGACTCTCCATGCACAAACATTTATAAACCAACTTCAGGACGCAGTATATCCTAACATAAGGGTCTTTAATTTTACACGATGTGGATTTAAATCAATTCCTCCTGATTTTAAAAACTGGAGATATTCGTATAAGAATCTACAACGCGTGGACTTCAAACACAACCAAATAACAGAGATTGGACTGTTCAGAAATCACGGAGACAAAAATGATAATCCGAATATTGGAGTAGTAGACTTACGTTTTAACAACATCAGCACTCTAACCATGAGAGATATTGAGCCTCTTTTGTCCTATAACCTATTAACAGTTGATATTAGAAACAATCCATTCAACTGTGCCTGTGAAATGAAAGACTTCATAGATTTTATGAGAGAACGCTTTCTTGAATTACCTAGTAGATACATGTATTTCACGGAACTTAAATGCTATACACCTTTGATATTACGTGGTAAGGTTATGGTAGACTTAACATTAGAAGAAATAGGCTGTGAACTTGTGAAAATTTCAATATTGGAAGTACCCATTGTTGTACTTTTTTCCTTCGTAGTATTGTTTACTGTAGGCGTAATCTTTGGTGTCCGATACAGGAAGGAAATCATAATTTTGACATACACACGCTTAAACATAGTGTTACCATGTCAACAAAGAGACGCTCTTGTACAGAAGAAGTATGATGCTTTCATCGCTTATAGCGAGGCAGACACGTCGTGGGTTGTTCATGTTTTAGCAAAGCGTCTAGAAAACCCAGACAACCCCCAACCATTTCGACTTTGTCTACATCATAGAGATTTTATGGTTGGTGGAGCCATATCTGACAATATAATACACAGTGTCGAAAATAGTCGACATACTGTTATTATCGTGTCGAAGCACTTTCTGAAAAGTGAATGGTGCCGTATGGAATTCAGGACAGCTTTACATCAAAGTCTTTTAGAGAAAAAACGCCATTTAATAATTGTATTATTAGAAGATATACCTTCAAGTGAATTTGAACCCGAGTTGAAAAGGTGCATGCAGACATTGACATATGTTAAAGCAGACGATAGATGGTTTTGGGACAAATTAGTGTATGCTTTATCTGATTGGCCAAAACATCGACGAAACATTCGAACTGATACCGGTAGTACGAATTATACCAAACACAACACACAAAATACGAATAAATAGAACACAAACAGTATTAAAGATGCCAACTACAGTACGTGTGTTAAATCTTATTAACAAAGTAAGATATTAATAATAGAAACGATGAGGACAATAAAGTTGGCGACAGGTATACTTATGGGACACAGTTTATACTACCAGCTATCCAACTGGTAAAGAATAGAACACAGAGAAGGTGAACGTCAAAGAGACTTCAAGACAACAATGTTTAATTTTGGTACATTGCATATACAAAGATATTGGTATATGAAAATCTGACCCATTCGATGTCGAGGATAAATGAAGTAGCGTACCGAGCGAAGAATAGCATTAAGTAACTGAAGAGAATAGCACTACTGAAGAAAGCCATGTTGAATGAGAAAGACTCATTGTTGTCTGTATACAAAACAGTCAAATGTATTATGTCGTATACAGATGTGTAATGATTGCTATCTGTATATACATTGTATGATAGTCAAATGTATTATGTCATAAACTGACTGTGTGCATGAATTCTAAAAATTCAAAGGAGCCAGTTAAAGTATACAAGACAATCAGGGATAGTTTATTTATTTATTTAATTACAAGTTATTCAGATGGTGAAAAACCAACCTTTAGATTTACGATTATATCAAATGAGCATATTTCCGATTGATTGTTGCTTAATCTCAAAGTAAGCATTATTGCAGATATATTTATATCTGGACGGATTTCTACCCGGACCCTCAAGAAATCCAGATATAAATGGTCAACTTTTGAAATATATAATACAAGAGGTTGTTTACACTACCGAAAACATTTAATTATTTTTGTTTGTTTGCTTTTCTCGTCATTTGAAAGCTTGAGTTTATGAAACATTATACAATTATAGACCTTTAATGAGGTCTACTCATGACTTGACTATACGGACCTGGTCAATGATTGATTGATCGAGGCCAACGGCCGAGGTTAATCAATCATTGACCAGGTCCGTATAGTCAAGAGTAGACTGAAATTAAAAGTCAATAACTGCTTTATTAAAAAATGAGGAATTTTCCAAACTTTTCAACAGTATATATTCAACAAAATAGTAAATATTATTATAACAATGATGACAAAAATCATAATAAAAATAAAACATATCACAGAAATGTTTTCTCCTGGTATTTATTGAGTCTTTTTCCAGTAAAATCTTGTTCAATTCTTCCTCGCCAACTGTGGCGAACCGTCCGTCTGTCATGTTTGTTTACATGAAGCAGAAGATACAATGACGAATGTTCGCTAAAACGCGCAATTTGATTGGCCGACTGAAAATGAAATCTCGTCTCTGGTTGGAAAACGTTGAAACCCCGAATAGACCCCCTGAGGCTCACGCGAGGTGAACTCACACTGAGATACAACCAAGAAAGTACTGTTTAGGCCAATCAGCGAAAAGCAAAATTCCTTATCATTTAATAATAGCTTGTTAATGAAGTGCTGGTAAGCAAGGAAAGTGAGTGGTCATATATATGTTATGTTCCAGCAGTGAGGACAAAGACCGTGTAGGGGGGCAGAAATAAAACCCTTGAAAGCTAAGGAGATCTGACTAAATGTAGTCATTAATATGATTGAAATAATTATTTGTTTGCAGACTTCATGTAATTGTGTATAGCATATGATTATTCTATATATGGAAGGTACATTCTTCCAGTTTGCTCAAACAACTTACTTCCAACCTTTACTGACACTGTCAATTCAAAGTAGAAAATGTTCCTGTTAATGTTGACACTCACAATCCAGAGAATATGGATCCTACTTATATATACACATGTACCGGGGTTTTCGTATGAGGTTGAACTGACTATAAGCATGTCATCACAACTGGTGTCGCACATGGGAAGCTTAAGAAGAGTTTGAAGATACCAAAGGGGTAATCAGAATCCGTAAATCGAAGAACAGACAACACAATGGCCAAATGAAAAGGACAAAATGACAAAACAAAACTATCTACAAAACACTACACATAAACTAAAGATCGACTAGTTACACGAACCCCACTTAAAACCGGGGATGTTGATTAAAATGAGACTATCCAACTTTGCTCCTTAGCGCAAATCAAAACAAAGGAACAGCTATTTTTCTTACTATTTATCATTTGTTGTTTTTCATCTACCTGGATTGTGAATTTATATATTTTTCCCTTATACCTGCATTTTACACCTGTTTTTTAGTGAAAATAAAGGCCTAATATGTATTTTGTATGGTGGGAAAAAAGACAAAGCAATTAATTAAGTAAACTAAATCATCTTGTTTAACATGGATATTAACTATCTATGACATATACTATCATGACAAACAAAATAATGAAAAATTACATTTCTAAAAATAACAGACTGGTTCAGCCATACCGAGTTTTTGTAAGACTTGTTTACATAAAAATAATTCTAGGTTACAAAAAGTCTTATCAATTTCTTGATTCTATATCAACATAAATGGTAATGATAAACTTGGCTCCATTATTTGAGGTTATAAAGGGGGAAGTCATCAGCTGCACCAATGAAAATACCTGGAAAAATATTTTCAACAATAGCCTATCCATAGGTCAATTGATAGTGGACTGCAGAAATTTTGCTAATATATTCAATGAAGACAAGAAAGCAATGCACAGAATCGAGGAACTATCAAGAAACCTTTACTATGCCCTACACGTCAAAAGGTTGCAAATCATGGACAATCAGAATGTAAATCCTCGTATGAGGTAAACAGGGCGACAGCTTGCTAACCTCCACTTTTCATAACAAATTGCTGTGAGTCATGGAAAATAAAAAAGAACACCCATGACGGAGGTGAGCAAGGTTACAGTTTGCTATTCTCAATTATGTGTTCAATATTCGATAAGAAATGTACAGTGCTATCGCTAGGAGATGAGCAAGGATACAGCTTGCTAACCTCCGTTATTTGATTCATTTGATTGATTGATTGATTCATTCATTCATTGGGTGTTCGGAGTGCTACCTATGAAACTGTGGTCGGTCACGAGAGCGACGATGTAAATAGATGTATATAAGTTCTTTTTAGATTTTTAGATTTTTAATTCTAAATCCATTTTACGGAAGTTACGTTTTATGTAAAGACTTTGCGTATTTTACCCTGCATAAGCAGGGGTGTTCCTCCTATAGGAAGCTAATACAAAGAAGAAGAAGAAGAAGAAGAAGAAGAAGACTAAACTATATGAGTTTGTGACAAACAAAAATCTTACAAAACATAATTTTAAGTTTTACAAAATACAATACCATTTGTGTAAGAAAAGTTGGAGGATCCCAAAGTGACAATCAGAAGGCGTTAATGGAGAAAGGACTGTCAATACAAAGTGACAATCAGAAGCAGTTAATGGAGAAAGGACTGTCAATACAATAGCCAAAATACAAAGGACAAACAACGATCTACAAAACATTGCAAAGAAAACTAAACATTGAGCAACAGAAACTCCACTAAAACCTGGGGGTGAACTCAGGTGTTCAGGAAGAGCACGAAATTCCTGTTCCATGGTTAGGGTGATGACTATTGTGTTTAACGGCACTTTGAACAATATTTCAGTTATATCGTGGCGGTCAGTTTTATTGGTGGTGGAAACCGGAGTATCCGAAGACATCCACCGACCTGGTTACACCTGTCGTGTTACTGTTAAACAACACGAACGTCAACTGATATGGAAATGATATTTATTTTGCTAGCATTTTGGCACTTTACATTAATAATTCTATAGAAGAGGCGAAAAACTGCTTATTTTACGATAAACATTATTGGTGTGAACAAGCTCATTTTTGGTTACTCTATATATAAGCTAAATCATATAAATTTTAAATGTTAGCTCCATATATTATGATTGATTGGTTGTTGTTTAACATCAAGTTGCCAGTAGTCCGTCTATATTCGTTACGAGAACAAGATAACATACAATAAATCATGCATGTATTTATTATTTCTATTCACAAGATGGGTTTTTTATCAATGTATAGATTATTTTTTATATTCGCTTTTTGATTAAAATTTGTAAAGGGGTAGTTTCTTAATAAAATATATATATTAAAATTTGGAAATATCATGGTTGGAGATACTGATGTCTAAAACCATTTCCAACAATCTTTCTGTTTCATAAACGTTAGAGAATACCGCAGAGGCAATCAAAAAAGCACAATCCAAAGAAACTGGCAACATAGGATACACAAGAAAAACAAACCAAAAACACAACACAATATGTGTTGGACACCACTATACGCAAACGAACACAAATAACGTAAATAAGACATGCGCCCTCCTACAAACAACTGGAGGTAAAGGCGAATCTATAATAATATCGTTGCTGTCAGCTTTATTGGTATGGAAACCTAAGAATGGGTGAGTGGTTGTTGTTGCCAAGCAGATGGGAAGTGTATCAGATATATCATCGAGAAAACACGTCACTTCATATGAGATGTTGACGATATCTTTCAGTTCAGTGGCGTCGCTTTAGTCACGTAACTACACATCACTTTTTCGTGAATGAACATTTTATAGATAAATAATAACAACACCATACAAATTCTGTCTTATATTGTGTGTTATCTATATCATCAATGAATATACCGATTAAAAGAAGAAATTAATGACTTGTTTTCTAAAAAAAAATATTCTGATTCCCAATGTTGCTGAAAAAAATATTCTGATTTTGGTGGAGGAAAAAAAATAATAATCTGATTCAGAGTTTTTGTCCTATAGCATAATGTTAAATTCTGGAAAAAAAATTCGCGCTTTGAGCGAGATAAAAAACATTCTAACTCTTGTGTTGTCCGAAAAAAAAATTCTGAACGAAACAAAAAACCATAACCACATGCACTGCAAGGTGACATGAATTTTATATAAGAAACAGGCACATTTCAGTCAGCTCTTTTGCTTACAAGTACGATCAGTTACCCCATGACAGTCACATGACAGGAAGAGCCGGTGTCTGAGAGGCAGACGACATAGTTAAATTTTATATAGCCCTTCTGGATTTTTTTCCGGCTACTTTATAAATTTACAAAAAGTATGGTTCAGTAGGTAGGTTCACTATTTTTGGTACTTACGTCTTTAAAAGCAACCTTGAACATTTTTGACAGATGTCACGTTGGAGTCCTGTTTACGTTCCAGAAATAGAAACCGGAAGACACGTCAAAAATAACGCGTGCACTGTGGAAATCAAAATAAAATGGATGATACGAAAACATATGACATACGAAAACACATACCGTGACGATATATTGATAATGCTTTGTCAATTTACAATCCAAATTTTGCTAATTGGATTCCATTTATGAACTTGAGATAAAAGAAACAACAAAAACAGCTTTTTATGCATCATTTTATGACATTTACCTCAAATTTGACAACAATGATGACCTTCCTACCAGACCTTATGACCGTAAAAACGACTTCAATATTGCCCAATCGTAACTACTCGGCCATTCACGCTACCCTGCACATAACCTCGTATGCATTAGGCGTATGCATCGCACTACTTTTCACATGTCAGTTACATGAAAGTTTGATAAAGTTATATTTTAAGCAATTTTCTATATTTCAATTAAAGTTTTAATTAGTTTTGCATGATTAGATTTTACTTAGTATGTCTTCAATATTGGATTTTCGTGGACTATATTTTTGTGCGGCTTAACTTAACTTAACTTCCGGCAAACAATTTAGGAAGAATTTCTACTATGTACGTACGAGGTTATTTGCAGGGTTGCGAGAATGGCCGAGTAGTTACGATTGTAATATTGCCACTGTAATTTTTCCACACCTTGATAGTACATGTAATATACAAACCGCCCCCGTATTTAACAACTCGTACGTTACGCTCGTTCTTGCAGTGTGTGTGCAATGTATATGTTTTACCCTGTTGGCTAGGCTTACTTAATCTGCTGCTTCAAACCCATTCAAACCCCCGGTTTTTAGTGAGCTTCGTGTTACTCGATCTCTAGTTTTATATGTATGTTTTGTAGATCGTTGTTTGTCCTTTTGTACTTTTTCTTTTTGCCATTGTGTTTTCTGTTCTTCGATATACGGATTCTGATTGCCTCCCTTTGGTATCTTCAAACTCTTCTTATTGTTGAATACGACTAACGAATAAGACAGAACTTTAATACCTACTGTTCAAAGGAAAAGTTTATCCAAATATATAATTTAAACAATTTACAATCTGAAGATTCACACACACGAGTGAGGGTTTATTGAATAATACCAAGTGAGTCTATTGTTCAGATATATAAATGACAGGAAAACAGTTACAAGAATATCGTCTTTCACTCTCACACATAGATAAGTCAGTTAACACATAGTGACCACGTGGCATGTCTCCCGGATAGTTCTCAATGTATTCAAAAATATATACCAATTGAATGCCATCATGGTTCGGGAAATTGTTGAGTGGTATCTTTGCAATACTACCAAAGAATCAAGATCTGGCTGAGGATTTAAAGGAACCATTTTACCATTCTTCCTCTTGAAAAAGATCGACTGTTTTTTGTAGATGTATTCAAAATTACCAAAATTTGCTTTTAAATAATAATGCATTTTTAAGTGAGGATCTTAGCCAAGCGCCACATTCGTCTGTGAATTGTTTCTTTGTCGTTTTACTACGGTTGTCATTGTCAACCAGAAAGTACACGTTTTCCTTCCTACCGTCTGGAATTAATGGTGAATTGTACCCATGTCGTGTCTCTGCTAAAAGTCTTGTCAAAGCCCATAAATTTACCTGGGAGACTGTTTTCTGTCGGGTTCGAAAATGGGGGAGAAATAAACGTAATGTCACCAATCTCTTTGTCTGTGCATCGTTCGTCTGTATGTTTAACTGTCTCTGATGTGTCATTGTAAGTAAATACTTCGTCTGTAGGTTCAACAGTCTCCGAGGAAAGTGGTAGAAATTCCATAGAATCAGAAATATCTAAAAATAAAATGTTGTCTTGTGGAATTTGGCTTAAATAATACAAAGTGATTAGGAACCCATGTGCCAATGCCAGAAAATGGTTAAACTGATGACCATAGAATGCATATAAGATTTTTCTCATTTTCAGCATTTCTAGGAGAGAATGTCCTGTTTAGAATACCCACAGAGTTATCAAAGATTCCAATTACTGGTGGATAAAAAGACCGAATAGGTGTGCCAACAACAGTAGAGGCTGCATGAAAAACTAGACCTGAGCAATTAGTAACATTTATTGAAGAAGAGTTGAATTCCTCGTCATATGTACCACTCACAGTGCCGGATTAAGGACAAATGATGCCCTGTGCTAGTTAAGTTATGAGGCCCCTTACTTGGGCCCTGAAGGAGGTAGACCCGGTAGGCCTACACAGGCAGTCAGGCATACATGCTCAGGAAATTTAGGACTAGTTAAAATATTACGTTATATTAGGTCAGACATGTACACTGCGTCTGCAACAAGCTCGAAGCTATTATATATCACCCAAAGCTCCAACTCGCCCAACACTGTCTTACACAGGTCACATGATGAAATAGTCAAACTTGATAAAAAGAGAACAGACAGGACAGTCATTACAGTCAACATCATGTAATTCAATCTAAACTTCATTTAACGCAGTGGTTTTCAACCTTTTTTTCCCCATGGACCATTTTTAATCTTAATTTTTTCACACTGACAAGTCACAAGAGCACAACTCACAACTAAAGCCCGCACGACGTGCGTGAAGAAGATGTTTCACATGAACAGGGTGACCAGAACGAAACACTGCTGCTACAAGCCTACATGTATACTGACATATTCTCAATATTAAGATACTATCATTTTCCATGTATGTATGTAAGTATAACCCCTCTTTGTCCAGTATTTTACTTAAATGAAATGCCTCTTTTAAAAGTGGGTTAATGCTATCATTGTTAAGTCTGAGAAGATATAAAGAAGTCTGAGTTTTTATAAAAGATTATAATGGCAGTCGACCAAGTTCTGCTCGTACAGCTAAATTGGTGGAGCGCTTTTTCACTCCTAGTGTACTTTTACAAAAGCCTAGGTAAACTTTTTCTATAGCAGCCTTATCAATAAAATTTAATTCATCAATTTCAGAATTACTTTTTTCTGCACGTAATGTAGCTCTAAACAATTTAAGGTAGGACTCCATGAAACTAATTTCTGAGTTAAAAAAAATTGTAAGTTAAGATTGGTTTGACTAATGTGTCAAATAGGTTATATGCTACCTTAACTGGAATCTGACCAAAATCAGATGTATATCAGTGCTTTTATTGAAAATAATACTTTTTTGGCTTTTTTTTGACAAATCAAGACTTGTTCACCAGACTACCATTGCTATTTATCATACATCGTAAATATTTATATTCTTTAACATTTTCAAGGAAATTTTCTTTGATCTTAGCCAAAGAATTTCGTGGTTTACCACATATGTATATATATATATATTAGCCGTATGTTGTATAATATTAAGGGTGCCATCCTGAAGCCAGTCAGTAGCCGCATCAGTAATACGCCTGCGTGAAAAGGTGTCCGCCTGCAACTATATGGTTCACTTTTATTTAATGTATTTTATATAAACTAGTAAAAAGAATATATCGGATGTTGTTATTAGTTTTTATTTCTATATTTTAGCCGCATGATCCATACTTTAGGTTTTATTGTTGGTATCAGATTTAATAAATACTTAATTTGATATAAGAAACAACACAATGAGAATTAATCTTAATGAATCTGCACTAGGTAACCAAACAGAAACCTAACTCTATACAAAAATAATTCAAAAAATAAAGTGAGCGAGTGATTGTTGTTTAACGCTAACTCAGCAATTTTTCAGCTATATCATGACGAGAACAAGTTAATTTACAATGAGATGATGATGAGGTCCGCTTTGTACTGAACCTACACGGTTAGTTGAATTTTTATAGTGCTAGCTCACTGAAACAACAGTCCGCAGGTAGACATGTCGCCCCACTAGGACACGTTATCCTGATTCCGAGCCAACCAAGTCTTTGCTCTTTCTCCTTAATGCTGCGTACTTAGCGGAGAAGAAAAAATACTAATTTTATAATCTTTGGTTTGGCCCGATTTTAAAATTGCACCTCTTAGTTAACTGTAAAGTGGACATCTATCTAAAAATTATTTCCATCGATGCTTCTGATTTTATGGAAATCACATGTACATGTATATCTACCTATGCTATTGTTGCCTCAAACCACTAAGCTTTGCGAGAAACCTCCATTCCTGGTGAGGTAAACGGAATATAACATTATGTGATAAAGCTTACAGTAAAGAATGGAAGTTCAGTAGATTTTATTTCTGTGTTAACTCTATTTCCTCCATTAATGAACTAATCACCACATATAGTCATTTTAAAAGAGATATTACTTAAAATGGCCCGAAGCAGTCATTAATTGCTCACTGTTCAGAATCCATTGCTCAAAGATCATGCAAGTTTTTTAGTACTTATGTCACTGCTACATACATCATTGGGTTGTGATATGTCCCACTTAATTTTTCTTTAGAATTGTGTTTTTGCTTCATGGCAGGATGGTTTCTTTTGTAAGCCAGTAAAAGGTTATTCATTACTGGACCAAATGACCAGTAGGAATCTGAGCACCTCCTCTGTGGAGTATGTGAATGTCCTGTAAACTTGATGCTGGGTCCAGTAATTCGTACTCCTTTACTGGACGGAATGTCCATTCAACTTCAATTTACCTTTGGAAACACTGGACCTAATGTATTACAGATATCTCCTCAATTTTATTTCTGATTTTGTCTTTCAAAGCTCGACACAGTTGAAGATATCGCTCTGTTTCCATTTTTGTTTTTGTGTGCATATTTTTCATAGCGTGCTATATTGTATTTAAAATGCTGACCCATTTTTATTTTTTGACATTTTGCTTGCCTTTCAAGGTTTGACATAATATATTTAAGGTATATTAGTTCCAGTGCCGGATTTATGATAAATGAGGCCCTGTACTAGTTAAGTGATGAGGCCCCTTACTTAGGCCCTGAAGGAGGTAGACCCGGTAGGACTACACAGGCAGTCAGGCATACATGCTCAGGAAATTTAGGAATGGTTTAAAAAAAAATATTACATTATATTAGGTCAAACATGTACACTGCGTCTGCAACAAACTCGAAGCTATTATATATTACCCAAACACAGGTCATATGATGAAATAGTCAAACTTGATAAAAAGAGAACAGACAGGACAGTCATTACAGTCAACATCATGTAATTAAATCTAAACATCATTTAACGCAGTGGTGTTCAACCTTTTTTTCCCCATGGACCACTTTTACTCTTTAATTGTTTCACACTGACAAGTCACAAGAGCACAACTCGACGTGCGTGAAGAAGATATTCCACATGAACAGGGTGACCAAAACGAAACACTGCTGCTACAAGCCTACATGTATGCTGACATATTCTCAATATTAAGATACTATCATTTTCCATGTATGTATAACATAGATATCGTTATCCTTCTGATTCTCTGAACAATATTTCTATTGAAACCACACGGCACTAATTCTCTCCAGTGCTACCTTGCCATCTTGCCGACAGTTCGGGAAGCCAAACGGCGGCGGCGCAGTATCATAGTAGTAGTTGTATCTCTTACGTTCATCAAACAGAAAGATGAACCAACCTGTTCCTAGCAGCAGCACGTACGTCGCACTCTCTGTAGTAGTGTCCTGGTCAGAATACCTGTAGCGAATGCCATTCTTAGGTCACTAGTCATGAAGTTAAAATTTCTGTGTTAACTGTTATCTAATACTCAAAGACTTTGAGTATTAGATAAGACGGGAATTTTAATGACTTTGAGTCAAAGTCATTTTTTTTAATTGGATCGTAATATTTGTGATCAGTCATGAACTATTAAATTGGACAAGAATACATCAGATAACATAAACTAAATAATATTCTATAGCTATAATAATAATGAAACAAATAAGAGGAATATTTGGAATCATGTGTAAAGAACCGTTCTACTGAATACATCCAAGATACTAAACAAGACAATAAGTTACACCAACACTCATATCTGTAATCTCTTCCTAGGTTAATTTTACCCAGGAATATTTGCCTAAGAAAATGAACTTACTCTTTCTAATTTAAAGATAAAACTAAACTGAACATAATTAATTATTAAAATATTAACTTTTGGAGAAGTCCTCTTACAGGTTTCTCATTCATAATTGTGTTTGCAATTTGATTAATTCTTTAAGTAAATAGAGGTCAGGTCACTTATTATATTTATGTATATATGCCTATATAGTTTCTTTATCAGAATGAAATACATAATCAGTTCATTTTTATTATTATTCAAAAACTGGCATAGAAATATCTTATTGTTTTCAGATAAATTATCAATACTATTATTTTCAAGTTTTTTATTTGGTGTTTTATCCTGTCTTATTTCAAAAAGTGTTTGTTTTAAGGTTTTGCATTCGTCTGTTAGTTTAACATCAATTATTTATAACTATTTCTTCTATTATAGATATTGTATTTTGTATAAGTGTATCAAAGGCAAGCGCCTTGTATACAATCGTCGATCTAATATGTGTTTTCAACTTAAAATGCGTTGTTCTTCATTCTTATTTATCAAACTGTTTGGTAATTAGTTATTCTCGTGTTTGCAAATCAAGCGAAACCGAAAACAGGGGCGATAACCAACAAACTATGGCGAATTCGTTAAGAAACGTGAAAAATGTTCTGCAAGCTGTTGCTGGAATCAATCGCCAGCAAGTCAGATTTAGAATGTTTTGGCCAAGGAAAATCATTGAGGAGGAAGAAAAGACACTTGAACAAAGACAAACAGGTTCAATCTGACACATGATAACTGTGTTAGCGATAGACAAAAAATGTCAATAATAGCCAAAGTCATTAAGTGGCTAATCACCATTTTTTTTCCTAGCCACATTTGCATGTGATTAGCCACACATCTGAAATCGACACAAATGAACAAACACTCATTTGAAATTATGTAACACTCTATCCAACAAATATCAACAAATGAACAAATGAATAAGTTTACTTACGTTTACAATACAGTAATTTTAATATGAAACAGGCATGGCCATGAACGCTCGCGAATCTGAAAATTATCTGGCAATTTCACGCTCATCCAGTGCATCAAAAAGTGTGGAGATATATCGGGGACGACTTTTTTTTAGGGCCGAATCTAGTCTCATTCAATCGAACTTTCGTTCCTTACGAAATCTCAAAAGTTAACTTCCGCATAGAAGCAAAAATTCTTGTCAATATGTCGGAAGAGATTTGATAAATTAAAAAATATCAACATAAGTAAAACAAGCTAACAAAAAGACTTTTATTACACACGTTCCGGGTTTCAGTGGTATCGGACGTACGAGAGAGGGTACGAGACTTAGGATCACCTTTGCACTTTATGTTAAGAAGATCTTCATTAGTTGAGTGTGTTACACGGAACGTGTTTACAATGCGTCAAATTTTTTTTATGTGCAGTCATGTTTGTCAAAAAATCCTAAGTACACATTTTATACCATAAAGAGCTCGCTCACGCTCGCATATTAAGCCATTCAAATTGTTTGAACCATTCATTTTTAATTTTGCGAGTGTCATTTCTGTCATAAGGTTTTTTAACTTTGGTATTCGCTTTACTTTTCTTAACTATGGGATTTGTAAAAAATGACAAAAGTGTCCCTTGCCGTTTTCTAGGATTAAAATCTGTCTCTGATTCATTCGAGATCATAACAAGGTCAGATTCGTCCTTGTCGGCCATGTGGTAAACATTAAATTCAAATTCTTTATAAACATAGTAGGGCCCGCAAGGGGCATAGATACAAGATACAAATATAGTAAACATCATCAGGGCTCACGTTGGAGAGCGATTCGAGCGAAGAAGTCGCCTTGTGGCTGCTCACTTCGCTTTGTACTAGTGCCAAAAGAGAAGTGGAAGTCGCCTTGTAATGTTACCAAGTCGCTTTGCTAATTTTAACTGTTTTAATGGTAAAGCATCGGCATATTACTACAAAATTTTCATTTTTCAAACCGCCATTGTAAAGGGACGTAATCGCAAATTCGGTCTTCAGGAGCAATTTTTAGTTTAATGTAGCGACCTGTTTCGATCTGCAATCTCTGATTACTGATCCTGAATTTTAAAAAAGTTTGTTTTTGTTTAAAATCTTTAATCAAATTTAGATATTTTCACAACCAAATTTACATTTGAATTGAAAATAGTTTCTCAATTTTCCTGAGTTGGAGATAGTGGTTTCTCTAACAGAATTCCATTTGTTTAAGAAGAAGCCTTGTTTAATCATATTTAACTTCCTTGTTAGACATTGGCTACTTAAATTAAATAATTTGCGAATCTTTGCCTAACTACTAATTATGTCACATATCCTTAATGTCCCAGAATACCACATCTTGACCACCTGATTGTGCATCATCTTGCTTGTGAGACATGCATCGTTAAAAGTAAAAAGAAAATCGCTATTGGAAACAGATTTTTGTATCCGGAACTGAAATGTTTTTAGTGTAAATAATTTTCCGGAAATGACCAAAAAGACCTGTCTTTATGTTCGGTTTGAATATTACTTTTATTTACATCTTATCAGCTGAATGCTTTTTCAAATACACGTTACTGGTTTGAAATTTAGCAAAGATTTTTTCGAGTACCGTAAATATTTCATTCGCCAAAGTGGTGATCGCAACTGAATTTTTATTAGCCACATCTGAAATTTAGTCGCCCATGGCAAGAGTGGCGACCTTTAGCGCTAACACAGGATAAACGTGGTCGAATACAATATCTGTACTAAAACTCTCTATGTTAGGAAGCAGGTCGATGTGGATCCAACCCTGTGTCAGTCCGGCCCCAAATAACATAGTTGTTTCGGCCCCAATAAAAAATATCACGAATATACACTATATTACAACACATTTACATGCTTAGAGGTTAAGTTATTAAGTTAGTCATTAATATTTTTCTGAAATGGACATGTCACAATGTGAGTCCAATAATATTTCTAACATTTTGTCGTATGGATGTAAAATATTACTGCGACAGGAAGCTAACACTGTAGGCCTCACCCTTAATTTGGTTGATGAGCAGCAACTTACCAGATATCAAAGACAGACACACAGAAAAGCACAAGGCCATCTTGCAACACACTGGGACCGTTACGAGGAAAAGACTCGCCACACGTCTTGAGTTTCTGCGTGAAGTTGGCGACCTCTTTGCACCATCAGTATCTCGTGCTGCAGCATCCTTTGACTCTGTCTCGGACTAAGCTTATCTAAGATCATGTGCTAGTGTTAATGCTTTTTGGGAACATTTTGTAGTGTAATAAGTTTGTAGTTTTATAATCATATAAACTATGTCATCAATAAAAGAAAATGTGAAAACTCATTGTTTTGTTTATATTTCATCACACTATTGAACCCACAATGGTAATTTCATTGAAATATAGATAGTTGTCAGCATTTTATTTCTTTCCGAAGAGTTACCTCCCATCAAACGCTAGATATGATAACGTAACTCTCAGTCCGCTTTTGCTCCAGCGAGGCCTGAGGGTTACGTTATCGTATCTAGTCAAACGCCGATATTACAAAACCTAAAATATATTGTATATTTAGAAAAAAGGACATATAAACACAATAATAATAATAATGAAAAACTGAGGCTGGACTGCTTTGGGGCTGGAAAGGCTTGGGGCCAGACTGCTTTCGACTCGAAATCCTATATTATATGACCTCCTCTGCCCCTGGTAAAAATGTTTCAGTTTAAAAAAATTATCAAGCACTTTTATGATGGTCCAACGTCAAATGTTTTTTTATGATGGCACAACATTAAATGTTTATACTTGCAAATGAAATCATGATGTACATGCACTTTTGTCTTGTTTGTAGACTAACAAATGAAAATCAAAGACGAAAGAATTAAATAATAACTGTACTGTATTCTAAAGATTTCAACAAGGTCATTCATAATCTTATTACACACAAAATAAATTATTACGGGATACAGACATACTCATACCACCAGTTAGATTCTCCTGGAACATGCACTCGCACGCTTACAACTCAAGACAGCAATCTTTCTTTCTGCGAACAATGCGAAACTGGAACAGTCTGCCCTTGAACACTGTAAACAGTGACTCTGTTGGATCATTCAAATCAACTGTTTCATTCATTAACCATTAGTTCATCTCTAACTCATATATGTAGTTTTATCTTAAAATCTAAAAGTAAAAAAAAAAAATCATGTTCTAATATTGTTAATTATAGCACCTGAAGTGCAGTACCTAACATAATTGCTGCAATCTTCAATTAGTTGAATGCAACCTCTTAGATAGTAGAAGTAGAAGGCATCCATTTGGGATTTGACAGTGAAAATGTAGTTTTACTTGGCGACGCATATCAAAGACAGTAAAACATATATTTGAGCCCGTCAAGTCCCCAATGTATGACTGCAACTATTCAAATACAATGCAGTTATTATGTACATTTAATACAAATATTTGTGTGCCATGTAGACTCCATATCAGTCTTCGAAATTAGACTTTCGAATTTACTGGCCCGAAAAGGCAAATATCGTGGAATTTTTAGACTAAATATTTTCACTTAATATGTCACTTAATTTTAACTAAAATCAACTGCATAGCATTTTAAGAATCCGCTCAAAAGAAGATTTTAAGAGCAAATCGCAAAATATTTGACAGCTGATAATTCTGTTTTCCCATACAGTAATGCAAATGATATGCACGTGACCCAAGATTTGAACTCTTTCAGGGAGATTATTGCTCATGCGCACTGTTCAGTTGATGAAAAAAATGTCGGATGCAAGTAAAAATATATTCCGTGTGTACCACATAAGAATAATTGCACCCCCAAAAAAATGGTTCACACGACATGAAACAGACAGATTCCTTAATAATCATTGTCAGGAATGTGTGCGTACTTACCTCAGCATCCATGATTGTTTATCTTTTCGTCACAAGGTCATGATCGGCAATCATCGGAACAAAACAACCGGAAGTTAATCAGTCTCCACAACAAGGCGAGGACGATAAACATGCACACGGATTTGCAGATTTCTAATTGTTGGGAACATATTTCAACTTGAAGCATGCATGAATAGCTTAGTAAAGGTACCGCCGTATTCCAAATTGAATTTTCAGGGGGGAAATTTCTTCACCCAAAACTTTTTTGGCAATTTAAGTCACTGGTCCGAATCAATTTTCACTCGCCGTGGGCCACCGAACCACTGCCAAAGTCGATGACTGTCATATTAAATCAAAAGAATCTATTTCTCAATTTTCATGAAATAATTGTCAAGTACAAGTAGTTCAATACAAAATAAAATGTGCTTCACAGTTCACAACTTATACTCATTAGTTTATTTTTTTATATATTTTTTTTCAGAACTGAATCGAAAAGATCCAGAACTGGACAAGGTGATCAATATAGGATTTCCAATGCCAAAGATGGACAGAACAGAACGACGGAAAAGAGAAAATGTACTGAAAAAGCTTAGATCTGACACAGAAACAAAGACAGAACTAGAAAAGGCAGCCAGACAAAGAACATGTAAATTAGTTTTTCTAATTCTGTACAATGTTTCACTATTTAAGAGGAGACTTTTATTTCCACAATTATATGATAGTTAGATTTACAGCTAAATTGACTGCCACAATATACTATTGATGATAATATAAAAATGACACAAAACAAAAAGAAATGTTGTTTAACATCCACAATTTAATTGAATCTATTAATCAGTTGATAAATTTTGTCATGAAGCATCATTGTGTAGATTCATGTTTATGCTTTTACAAGACCAAGGTTTTATATGGTTCAATGACAATTGGTCCAAAATTTAATACAGGCTGCAGTTGTAATCTTAACCAATGCTAGTGTATTTGACATTAAGCAAGATTGTGTGACAAAGATTCAGACTTGTACAAATAGAGGGTCTGTGGGGTCCTTGAGTGCAAAATTTGACATAAGCTGCAATGAAAACGTTTTAAAATGCAGAAAACTAACGATTTAACAACGTGCACCTCACTAAATAACATGGCCAGGGTGAACTCAAGTGCCTCGGAAGGGTAAGCAGTTCCTGCTCCACCACAAGTTATTATTCACTTCTTACCAGACATGTTCCTAAATTCTTATTGACTAAATCTTAATTTATCTATTTACAGTAAAGATTCCATTGGATGAGGTAAAGGAAGAGTATCAACAGGAAATGAAGTCATATCACTGGAAGTCATTAGCAGAGCATTATGGGATATTTAGAGACTTATTTGACAATGCTATATTCTACCCATCTGTTAATATGGATATTTCTTATGATTACGATGATGAATATGTTTCAAAAGTTTATATAGGGAATAGATTAAAACCAAGTGAGGTATGTATTTATATGATTACGATGATGAATATATTTCAAAAGTTTATATAGGGAATAGATTAAAACCAAGTGAGGTATGTATTTATATGATTACGATGATGAATATGTTTCAAAAGTTTATATAGGAAATAGATTAAAACTAAGTGAGGTATGTATTTATATGATTACGATGATGAATATGTTAAAAGTTTATATAGGGAATAGATTAAAACCAAGTGAGGTATGTATTTATATGATTACGATGATGAATATGTTTCAAAAGTTTATATAGGAAATAGATTAAAACCAAGTGAGGTATGTATTTATATGATTACGATGATGAATATGTTTCAAAAGTTTATATAGGGAATAGATTAAAACCAAGTGAGGTATGTATTTATATGATTACGATGATGAATATGTTTCAAAAGTTTATATAGGGAATAGATTAAAACCAAGTGAGGTATGTATTTATATGATTACGATGATGAATATGTTTCAAAAGTTTATATAGCGAATAGATTAAAACCAAGTGAGGTATGTATTTATATGATTACGATGATGAATATGTTTCAAAAGTTTATATAGGGAATAGATTAAAACCAAGTGAGGTATGTATTTGTATGATTATGATGATGAATATATTTCAAAAGTTTATATAGGGAATAGATTAAAACCAAATGAGGTATGTATTTGTCAGGTATTAAAACTTTTTGTGCCATAGCACATTATTTTGTTATGTTAGCATACTTGTACACAATTATCGGTAATATTTCTGGCTGATATATTTTTAGCTCAACCGGTGCAAAAGTGTCATATACGTTATTGCCATCTTATTGTATCCTTTGTCGACATCCGTCCTCATTTCCTATGTCCCGTTAGCTTTCCACATATCAAACCTTTTTTCAAAAATCTCTGGATCAAATGGAACCAGACTTGGCAGAAATGTTTTGTTCAATGACACCTTAAAAGGAAAACGCCAGTCAGTTGAACAATTGTTATGATTCAATACATTGTAACTTTTTATTCATAAATAACTAATTATTAAACAAAAAACACCTTTATTAACATTAATATACCCAATTAGAAATATGAATTTTTGGAATTTCCTGTCGTAGTGTAAGCGACCATGACACCTCTTCATGTGACGTCACTGGGACGTATCATGTTAGTTGAATAAATAACATGTATCTGACTCTTACCAACATTGTGCCCGTTTGGTTATGTTTTAGTATCAGATCAACTGCAATACAATGTTTACAATTGTATATCGTTCTAATTTTGTTCTTAATATTCCCATCCCATGTAACATTTTCATAAAACAAAGGAGTTTATTTGTATCGGGGAGGGGGGTGGGGGTTCTAAGTATAATTTCATGTTTTACGTGATTGGCCGTAGGTTAAATAACTCAGTTTTAGCTCGTTTTATGCTTACACATGTATTTTTCTTTTTTGTCCCCAATGCTGTCGTACTTTCCCGTGTTTTTCGAGGTCACTGATCGATCAATCGATGTGTTGACAAGGGTAGTCCCGATCGGTAATTACACAAAAAATTCTTCTCACACTTTCCCTTTTCGTTACTTAGTGCAATAAAATGCTTAACATGAAGTCATAATAATTATGTAAATATCAAAACATAAATATACGACGTTATTTTACGATTTCATAATTTTTAATGATAAAATTGCAACTGATCAATGCTGATATAATATACAATACCGATTGTGTGACGTCACGGGCAGGTATAATCCGAGAATGGATTATGCCTTTTGTCTCCTCTACATTGAAGAGTTTTGAAAAATGGTGATCCCATTATTTGGTGCTACAGGCAACTTCAATCACCAAATTCTACCTTACGGTATACTATTTTTAACATTCATTAACACAAATGTCTTTTATTTACTGTCAGTTAAACTTTCACGCTAACTTGTTAAGACCATGGCCTTTTCCTTTAACATTATTAGCTATCCTGCATGTCCTGGCTAAAGGCCATATGAACTTTTAGTATTTTGCCGCAGTCATTCAGATTGTCATCATTAGCTTTTCACTGTCAAACCACTGTGTCAAATTAAGCCAAACATGGCTGAGATAGTCTTGGTCTAAAATAGCTCAACCCTACATCCAAGAAACTTGAAGTATTAAAAATACTTTGGCTGTCCATCGTCATTTACTTTTTTATGTTTTAGTGTTCTCCTGCAAACCGGTCAACTGAATGGAATCAAACTTTGTGGGACGATTCTTAGGAAGAGGAAAATAAAGTTTGACTGGAGTTGTGTTTTCTGTCAGTGTTGTGAATTGTTATACTGTTCTTTCTATTTCACTAGACTGTATCTATGGTGTAATGGTTAAAGTGCCTGCATAGAGTTTTGTAGATCATGGGTTCAAGCCCCAGTCTGGTTGAATAAAAGACTATCAAATTGGTATTTGTTCCTTCTCCACCAACCATGCAGCATTAAGGAGTAAAAACAAAGACTGGTTGGCACAATCAGGATGAGTGGAGCGACATGTCTACCCATGGACTGTTAGTTCAGATAGCTAGCACAATAAAAATTCAACTAAGCATGTTGGTCTAGTACAAAATCCACATTATTATCAACTCATCGAAATGTAGCTTTTTTTGCCATGATAAGTTGTTAATTTGGCATTAGCAACAATAACACATTAAATCACACTATTCCACTGGTTTTGTGTTGTATATCAGGATATAAATATGTTATATTGTTCCTTCTGTTTGATATTTTTCCTCCGTCTAAAATAAAACCAAAAGAAAATCAACCATAGATGTTAACCATTTTAACTTGTTTTGTATTTATAGGTCAAATCTGTACCTAATGTTGAATTCACTGCAGAACCTGACACCTGGTGGACACTTTCAATGACAGCTCCTGATAGTCATTTACAAGATAACAACAAAGAATATCTACATTGGCTTGTGTAAATATTTAAATGAGATAGAGAATATCATCCATGTTATAATTATACAATGAATGTCATGTTATTACACAAATATTGCAATGAGTGAAATATATTGCCAGGCGTTTTTCTCATGTTCATGCAATAATTATTTCTTTCAATGGTAATATTTGAAAAATAACAATTTTCCTGGAAATATGGTAAAAAAAACTTTTCATGTCATGCATAATATTAATAGAGAAAGTAAATATGAATATGCAAAGATAATTAACTATAGGTGCTTGTAGAAAACGATTTAAGTCAGTTTAAACACCTCAACACAACCTCAATGTTTTCCTTATTTGTTTCAAGAAATTCTTCACAGAGGATTTGGACAAAGATTTCAAACTGGTCCATGGTATAAATTTGATCAGACAAATCAGACTTGACCCTAGAAAATACAATATATACATATATGTTTGCTACAAAGTGATTTCCTACATGTTTTATATTTCATGGATCGTGGGTTCAAGAACCTGCCTGATCTAACCAAAAACTAAAAAATTGGTACAGGTATTTGCTGCTTCTCCAATAAGCAGGAAGCAGTAAGGAGAAAGAGCAGACTGGTTGGCTCAGAATCAGAATAATGTGTCTGAATGTGGGTCAAGTACAAAGTGGACATCATCATCTCATCTCATATATTGTTCTCTCCAGCTGAAAAATTCCTCACTTGGCATTAAACAACCTTTTTTTTTTCATGTGTCCTGCCACACCCTACATTTCCTGAAGGAGGATGGGTTTATGGTGTTTAACACCACTTTCAACAATATTTCAGTTGTATATTGGCGGTCAGTTTCATTGGTGGAGGAAACCAGAATACCCGGAGGAAACCACCGACCTGTCGCAAGTCGCTGACAAACTTGATCACATAATGTATCGAATACACCTTGACATGAACGGGGTTCAAACTCACAACTTTAGTGATGATAGGCACTGATTGCACAGGTAGTTGTAAATTCAACTACCATACAATCATGACCACGACGGTCCCTTTCCTGAAGGAAGCAATTATTGAATAAATTACAAAAATTATTTACAATAAAAATATGAAATAAATATCGAATAAAAACAATAAAAAATGAAATGTTTATTTTTCAAACGAATTAATTATATTTTCATTACAGAGGTAACATACCAGGTGGTGATGTAAATAAAGGGGAACAACTCTGTAATTACCTACCTCCATTTCCAGTGATAGGGACCGGTTACCATAGATATGTATTTGTACTATATAAACAGGAAGGAAAATTAGATTTTAGTAAAGAAAAAAGACCTGAAAATTGGTAAATTAAAAAAAATAGACATTTTTGACAGAGATTTGACCATTGTTGTGACTCATGAACAGACCTCAATTAAATTTAAGTGTCATTTAAAACTTAATTGACACTAAAATTTACTTGAATTGTACATGAAATTCATTTACACTTAAGGTTTAATTCAGACTTAAATTTCACTGAGGTTTATGCAACCGAGTCCTGGTCTATACTACAGGAACAAAACTTAAGCATTTTTGCTGCAGTTGCCAGCTGGGCTCCGTAAAATAACAATTTTAGTTGCCCAGCAAAAGTTCATAGCAAAAAAAACTTACTTACTGTATAGAGATGGGCAATCGGTTTTTAAAATCATAATCCATTATCTGTAATAATCGGGAGAGGCATAATCGATTATAATGGGATTTTTTTTTTTTATTATTTGTAAGTTAAATCAAGGGGAATACCATAATCAATTGTCCACAAAAACTAAATAAGTTTTCTGAGGACACCAAGAGTAATATTACTCCCAGGAGGACACTTAGTTATCTTGGTATATTTATTTACATTAATAATACCGTGAAAGTAATTTTCTTCGTAGGTATCAATTTTCGTGTTTTGGTTAAAAATTACAAGTTCGTTGATTTGTAAATTCGTGGATTTTGGTGTTTGTACCCAAAATAAAATTCGTCTATTTTATATTTTCAACATAATAAGTTTCATTGGGTAGCAAATCTTCGAGAAAGTTGCAATAAATTAAACAAATGAGCCGTATAATTATGTAAGCGGAAGTGGAACATGGATATTAAAGTGTTCATTTTGACAGTTGTAGAAAATTCTGGCATTTGTTTATTTTATCGAATTTGAAAATTTTTAAAAATCATCTGAAATTATTAGCACGTACATTAGCAATTTCCCTCAATATATATTAAATTTGTTTTATTTTATACAAATATTTACTCCAGTTTATTTTCAATTTTTGTTTTTCACAACTAAAAAAAAACAATAAAGTTTATTCTTATTATTTTTATTCCAATTACAGATTGTACTTGTAAAATTATTTCAAAATTTTTGATCTTTTATTACCCTTTATCTCAGATTGAAACTGCTCGTAGTCGTGTCACAAGATTAATCCTGACCCTGGGGCAAATGTACAGTTAACTTATGCATAATTTAATTGTTTAAAGAAAGGTGTTGAAAGGTGATAAAATATGTTTATTGAAGGTTGTTATAATTTAATAGAGAAATGTTTTATACACCACTTAGAAGTGTGTCACTGTTAGTGTAGGGTTTTGAAGTTAATTTATTTCTATAACCGGAAGTTGTTAGAATCTTATAACCCATTAAAAAGTATGCTTGTACTTATTTCGTCATTAAAATTGTCAATTGTACCCTATGCAACTGGTCCAGAAACTCAAGGTCACTCAAGGACAGCATGGCTATATATCTATGTCAAACTGCTTCCCAAGTTTCCTTGTTCGTTGGATTCTTAATTTTGTGGATCAGCTCACCCACGAAAACCACGAAAATTGGTACCCTACGAATAAAAGTGATTTCACAGTATAAAGCAACTTCATTGAATCTTGGGTAAAAATAAATAAAAATATTCAGTATTTAGTATTTGTTGCCCATCCAGAACTTTTTATTAAAGATATCTGTAGAAAAAAACCAACACTGGGTAATTTTACTTCTATTTCAGAGGACTTAAGGGCGAAGTGAGGGAAAAATCTGGAATGCTTCTGAATAGTCTTTAAGGGTTAAGTAAGGGAAATTATGGAAGACTTCCAAAAATTTGTAATTATTTTTTTTCCTTCCCCTCTACCGTATATCCTACTACATTACTTTATTATTATTATTTTTAATTCACAGCATTTGATATACTTGACTTTACAGCTTTAATACACTTATTACTCGTGGGAATCATAGGGTATACATTATTACACTTATTACACGTGGAAATCATAGGGTATACCATATTACACTTATTACTCGTGGGAATCATAGGGTATACCATATTACACTTATTACTTGTGGGAATCATAGGGTATACCATATTACACTTATTACTCGTGGGAATCATAGGGTATACCATATTACACTTATTACTCGTGGGAATCATAGGGTATACCATATTACACTTATTACTCGTGGGAATCATAGGGTGTACCATATTACACTTATTACTCGTGGGAATCATAGGGTGTACCATATTTTCCTTCTTATACCTCATGCATTATGATCTTTGTGATGATGACATTTTCATTTTTGATGGTAAGATTTTTATTATTGTAGACTATCGTTTCTTAATGACACAATTCTCCAGATATACCATTTTGGAAACAGTACCTTTGTAGTATCTATAATAACTGATGTTTTTCATGAGTGTGTATGATACGGGTACATGAAAATATATTTTTTTTACTTAAGAGGATGTCATTTACATGAATGTATTTTTTTTTTTTGCTTTCAGTGTTTCATTACAAGAAAGGACATTTAGTACATTACAATTTTATCGAGATTTGCAAGATAAATTGACACCGGCTAGTCTTCACATGTTCCAGAGTGATTGGGATGAAAGTGTTCGAGACACATTTTGGCATACATTAGGTGATTACCAGAGTTCTATTTCTTTTATAAATTTCCTATGTTGTCTAGTAGTTTAGTTTATAACAATTGTATTTGCTCATAGAGACAAAAAGGATAAGACACAAGTTTTGCCAACTTATGAAGTCTTCTCCATGGAATTACATAACAAATACAACACATATACATATGGAACAGAGCATGCACATTATAATGAAAGTATAACAGTGGACACGATGATCATGTTGGATATATTTGTAAGTTTATCCAATGAGGAATCGTTTAAATTTTCTAATAAACTTGAAAACTTCTTTAAAAATTAAGTTATCTTCATAATTTAGATTTTGGTTACCTCCAGTAAGTAAAGAAAGATCGATTTTTATTTGTTGTCTAGTATTAGTCAGTTGTATTAATCAAAATGTTGCAAAATATCTTGAAAGACAAACTGAATGCACAATGTTGTTTTCTTGTCCTTTTTTCTATATTTTATTGAGAAAAATGTAATGGAAATCAACACAGTATTTGATTTAATATCTTACTCCAATTACTCAAAATACAGACAAAGAAATGGTAGACTATTTTGACATAATTAGTTAAATACTCTCTGTTTGTGTAACAAGGGGGTTTGAAACTTGATCAAGAACCAATACATTTTCTTAATTTTATATAATAAAGTGAAAAACAAAAATGACACTCGGAAAAGTCCCTAAATCCAATAAAACAAATTGTAGAAACTAGAGACAAAATTAATATTCCTAAGACATATACAGTACCGCTTACTTATCTTTATTTACCGTAAACAGCCTTATATTACCTGCATTTGTACATTATCTGCAGAAATATTTCTCAGGAACCAGTACTTCATAATTCAATAATTTTCAAAAAGCTGATTATTTATTTTAAAAAGTAAAAGATTAAAACATTATTTGGTATGGTTAGCAATTTTAAATAAGAAATAAACAGAAAACAAAACAATAATAAATCTTATTTTTATCATGTGTACAACTTGTCTGTAAAAAAAATGGAGGTCATATACAATGATACACCATGGCTTCATTTAATATGAAAAATATATTGTTATGTATTAGTAACAAATAGGTACTTTGTAAACATGTACATTTAGGAGTGGTGGTTAAGGAAACACAAATATTGTCAGTAACTAGTGCAAATATCGCCTTCAAATGTTGGAAGGAGAGTGACAACAATCGCTGAATCAGCTGGGCAAAACTGAAATAAAATGTAACAATGTTGATATATTTATTTTATTAATATAATTATAAAACAGCAAAACAAAGACATTCATACATAGATATAACAATGAAATTGTTCCAAAATCAGTACAACAGATTGGATATGCACTCGAATCAAGTGAGTCACCCAGGACAATTTACAAAATTCAAAGTCTATAGATGGTTGTATTTATTATTTTTTCTGGTAATACACCATGACCATGGTCTTGTATGAATATATGAAATTACGTGGGAATGATGTTCATAATTTGTCAGGCAATACACATGCAAAGTATAAGGAATTTTATTGTGTCAAATATATACATAGCCAATGAAGGAGGTCATAGTAGAATATCTGATAATATGTTTGTAATCGTACAATAGAAAAACTACTATTTAAACAGTTTGAACATCAAGGGTTAGGGTTATAGTGTTTAGTGCCATTTTCAACAATAATTTAGTTATGAGCATCAAGAGCTTACTCTGTTTTATATTCAAGTTAAACCCTGTCACTTCTTTACTTATTATCTATATGTATTCAATTTGATAGCAAAAAGCTATTATTTGTAAATTTTATATTTTAGATATGAAGGAACCAAGGTTTGACTTCATACATCCACCTCCATACTATTCAAAACAAAAATGGTATCCACACAAACAGCCATTTAATTTGTATGTATTTCAAATATTTCTTTTAGTACATATTGTCATAGTAATAATTTTCCATATACATAGTGGATAAGAAAAAAAATATTAGCTTCTCCTTGTATCTGCAGTTAAACCCCATTGTACTCAAACAAATGATGTTACTGTGAAATATCCAAGAATATTTGAGGGGATTATGGTGCTTAACACCACTTTCAACAATATTTCAGCTATATCGTGGCAGGCCAAGAATATTTGAGTTTTTTGGAATCAATTCAACTGAAATCTACTACAAACAGACAAAATTTCTACTTCAGTTGTATCCATGGAAACAACATAGTTACTACAAGAAGAAACAACTTTTTCTGATATTTTATTGAATGAAAATACAATTTTAATGTATGTGAGCACATCCAATTTTACCATTATAAACTTTCCAAGCAGCATTTTCTGTCCAAAATATAAGAAAATATTCGATTATTACCACATTTGTAAACTTGTTAACAGGACTTTTTTATGCAAATATAAAGTATATTCACTTGTCTGAAAAAATTCAAGAAATTAAATTTGTATGTTATTTTACAAGACATTATCTACAATATTCTATGATGCTCCAATAAGTAGAGTTGACTACATGTATATTGTATGCTTATTGTGCTAGTAACAAACATTTACCACAACTTGACCGTTTCAAACGACAACCAATGGATATATCTCATTTATACCTTATATTAAAAATGTTACTCATAGTTGAGGAATAATTTAAACCGAAAAGCAAAATCTTCACAAACTGACAATATGAATGTCAACACGCACAGACAATGAACATTTAACTTGTAAAATTTATGTGCAGACTTTGATATTTAGGCACAAAATACTTGAAACCTCTCTATTCAGAAAGGACAACTAATGTTTCCTATCAGCTTATATTAACCACATAAAAAGTCATAATATTATGCTGGTAGTAGATTTGGCAGACAGGCTAAGGGGTTCATCATTATGCTTGTGAATTGGTACTGGAATGTACCAACAGTGTAGATTCAAATCCTGAGGGAAAAACAAAAATAAAAACAAATTTTGAGCTAAAAAATCTATTTTGCAACACTGTTGGGTTGAATTTTCAGATTAACACATTAAAGATATAGTTGAATTGGTGAAAACATCAGTGGAAAAAATACCTGGAGTCTTTATTTAACTTGCTTTGTATGTACCAGTATTTATTTTTACTGGTAAACTTTGCATATAGCAACTTTTGACAGTTAAATATAACCAGATATATGAAATAAGGTTCACATTTCAGTCATGAATGCCAGAAATTGATATTTTACTTTGTTTGAATTCACTTGTAGGTATTTGGACAGATATAGAGACATTAAGGATATCAATGAAGAAGTTTTCAGAGAGAAAATGAAGAATATGAAGCCATTAGAGATACCCCAACCAGCCCCAAAGTACCCTATATTGAATCTTAAATATTTCAGTATAAAAGACAAGAGACCATCATGGTTAAAACTGAAATTAAAACACAAATATCTGGAAGAGATGCAGTGGAAAGAAACTGATGAAATGAAAAACTGATCATTTATTTAATATTTTTTTTTAATAAAAGTGCTAAACCAATAAAGTTTTAAAATTTTGTTTTTGATTAAGAGTTATTTCCCTTTGATCATCCTCAATTCCTGTCTAGTGAATGCGTTTTTTTTTTGTTGATATTGAATAGGGATTTTTTTTTATTTGATCATACAGTTATCTTCTCATGATCATAAAAGTCTTGTTAAATTAATGGTTTTTTAAAAGTTTGTTTTGTCTTGTAATTTAATGGATTTATTATTACCAGTTATACATAAAACTTGCTTGTGAAAACTGATTTCAAACCAAATATTAAAAAAGGTTTGGGTTTACAAAAAGCAATTTTATAAGAATTTGAGAATTCATTTCAAGGTCGATAAATTGCATTTCAAAATATAAAATCCATAGATGTGTAATGGTGAATTGAGCCCAAAAGTTTAATGTATCTGTAGAAACAGTAGCAGAATAATATTGAAATATTATGTTGCACCACAATCGAGTGATCCTACCTTTCCTAAAATATTTTGTAATCTCACAATATGTATGTTTATAAATAATTCATCTGAGGTTACTTCTTATAGAAAGATATATGCAGTCTTGCCACTGGAATGGGTGTGGATTTTTAAGTTGTGATATCACTAGGTCATATTTCTATAGGGGTGGTCGTGATTGTATGGTAGTTGGATTTATATCTACCTATGCAATCGGTGCCTATCACCACTACCATGATTTCGAACTCCACTAAGACGAGGTGTACTCGATACAATATTATGTGATAAAGTTTGTCAGTGACTTGCGACAGGTCAATGGTTTTCTCCAGTTTCCTCAACCAATAAAACCGACTCACGATATAACTGAAATATTTTTGAAAGTGGCATTAAACACCATAAAACCAAACTAAACCATATTTCTACAAGCCCATGCAGTTTTTTTATGCCAAGACAAATTTTGCTATAGTATAACATGATGTGTTACAAAATTGATGGGTTTTTTTCCAGAAATTCAGACGACTGCTAGGACAATTGTGCTTTTAAAAATCTTCTTGGTAACCACATGTGTGATGAAATGCTTCTTTTATGACCCTCTAAAAATATGTGTTTTTTTTTTTATGTCTGTTGTCTGATTGGTCAATAAATAAGTTGGTAGTCAAAATGACTGAAAAGTTGTCCGACATGACCCCCACACTGGATGTTGTTAGATTGTGTAACGCTTCACATTGAATGTAACCTGACTTTCAATATTTAATATATGCCACGTACAAAAGGCAGAATTGTGACATATTTACTTGTTCAAGCCATAATATAGCTGAAATCTGTTAAAATTGGCATTAAACACCAATCAATCTTAGAATTTGGAAATTTGCAATCTCAGGAGATATGCCGATCACAATGAAAGTTTCATATTTTATTGTGTACAAAATATATATCGCTTTACTAAAAAAAGAAGAAAAAAGTCAACGATTGTTTTATAGCTTTACACTTTATTCCCCATTAGTGTATTTATATATAAATTAACAAAATTTTAATGTGCTAAAAAAATAACCAGAGGTACACCTGAGCCTTTATCATTTACTTGATTATGATTGGTATAAATTGTCTGATTTTTTTTATAAATAAACTTTCCTGAAAAACTACATTTAATGAAGACTCTCACTACCTTCACAATAGAAGTGACTTGGTTTAAAGTGTTGACAGAGAGAAGTGGAAGACAACCAAGACTAATAGGGACACCTTGTTCTGCAACCCCTTAATAGTTACTAATTAGCATAGAACCACTTTTGAAAATTAACAGACCTTTTAACTCGCGCTGTTACATGGCCTTACAGTCTGGTCAAAATCCTGACTAATAATTTGACCGAAACCCTGATTTTAAGTCATACTTCAACCAAAATCAATTTATGAACCAAATATGCTAAGCCTAGATTGTATTGCAATGGAGGCACTGACCCCACTATGAACCCTTGCTGTAAATTTAATAGTCAATTGACAATGAATATGAAGTCATGGTTCATAGACACATGCCTGGCTGACAGCAATTACTTATATCATAATTAAATTTAGAAGTACATGTACATATATTTAATCTTTATGTACTGACCTGAGCAGGTCTAAAAAAATATAATATATTGTGTGCTCTACAAATTTATCAAAAATAAGGAATAAACCACACCAGAATTTGTGAGGAAAAAGGTTACAATATTTCAAAATAAATAACATTTTAGGTTTGGTTTATGGTGTTAACACCACTTTCAACAACATTTCAGTTATATCATGGTGGTCAGTTTTATTGGTGGAGGAACCAGAGTACCTGGAGAAAACCACTGTCAAACTTTATCACATAACGTTGTATGGAGTATACCTTGCTTGAGCAGGGTTTGAATTCACAACATTAGTGGTGATAGGCACTGATTGCACACCGACAGGTAGTTGGAAATCCAACAACCATATGATAACGACCATGATAGCCCCCAAATAACATTTATATTTGCACAAAATATAAAATAAAATTTAATATTCCATCATGTTCTAATGTTTGCATGCTTTTTGACTGAACATAAATAAAACAGCCATGTAAATGATACTACACTTGGATTTCAGCATAAAACTTTAATATAACATAATACCGGTAACATATTTTCTTTTTATATAATATATTAAAATCATTATTTAATTCATTAACAAACAATGTCAACAAAAATACAAAATGAATTTAAAAAAAAATCAGTTCTACAATAATGACACATATCTTACAAACAAATCATGAATAAATTACAAAACAATGAATGATGCTGAATATTCATGATTTAATTACAAAACAACAGATGATGCTGAATATTCATGATCATTGACCTCTGACTTTAATGCTGTATTTGATGTGCTGCCTGAACTTGAACATTCTGTTTGAGAACCTGTTTCCGCATGCGCTAAAAATAAGTCTTTCAACACACCTAATTCTTTTGATAAAATGGTAACTTTTTGTTCCAGTGTTGTATTTTCTTTTCTTAGTTTATCAACTTGGTCCATTGTTTCTTTGGCTTTTTGTCTACTTTTTTCTCGACTTTTTTTCACAGCAAGGTTATTTCTCTCTCTTCTTTTGAGATATTCATCACTTCCTTTTTCCAGCCTACGCCTTTTGTACTTAGACGAGTTCTCATCTAAACTGCTTCCTTCTGAGTCACTGGTTGTTAGCTGCCTTTTATCTGGATCCATATCCATCTTAAAACTTCAATTCTAGAAAAGATTTAAAAAAAAAAGATATGTCAGTAACCATATTTAAATAATATGCACTCATCCGGAGTCAACCCACAGTCTCTTTCCAAAATTAGAGATAGTTACATAATTATGTTTAAAGTTATGATACAACATATTGCATGATCGGTAGTGTCACTCTATTCTTGGTAAAAATCTGGTTATACATTTAAAGTCATGACAGGGAAAGGAGGAGGGGATTGTGACTGAAAAACAAAACATAGTCGTGGTAATCTGTGACACAGATATTCTGTACGGTTAACCAAGACTTGATCGCGAGCATAACAATTTTAAAGTGCCAACTTCAACTTAACCAATAGAAACCCTTGGTTCAGTAAATACCTCGTTAACAGCCACTCTCTATCAAGAAAATACTGATAGGAACCAAAAGTTTTGGAATATTGTATCAACTGAAGGATATCATATATACTCCATATGCAAGTGCTGCTGGAATGTTGCTACATATAAATGGAGAGTTGAAACCATCTCTTTTGCGTTAAACATTTTGTTATTAACCGGTTACAGTTTAGTAAGTCACACTACACATTACCCTTTTCACTCATAATGAAAGTACATTAACATTGCACATCCTTTTCTGTATCAATTTTATCTAGGATTTTAACAAATCCTCTGTAATATCACATGGGAGAATATTATAAGTTTTGTGTTGAACTGTCAGTCTGTGTATTAGATATTTGTGTTGAACTGTCAGTCTGTGTATTAGATATTTGTATGAACTGTCAGTCTGTGTATTAGATATTTGTGTGAACTGTCAGTCTGTGTATTAGATATTTGTGTGAACTGTCAGTCTGTATATTAGATATTTGTGTTGAACTGTCAGTCTGTGTATTAGATATTTGTGTTGAACTGTCAGTCTGTGTATTAGATATTTGTGTTGAACTGTCAGTCTGTGTATTAGATATTTGTGTTGAACTGTCAGTCTGTGTATTAGATATTTGTGTTGAACTGTCAGTCTGTGTATTAGATATTTGTGTGAACTGTCAGTCTGTATTAGATATTTGTGTGAACTGTCAGTCTGTGTATTAGATATTTGTGTTGAACTGTCAGTCTGTGTATTAGATATTTGTGTTGAACTGTCAGTCTGTGTATTAGATATCGTACGAGTGTGTTGTCTGTTGATAGTTTAAGACTGTGAGCATAACTGCCATAAGAACTACAGGTACATCAATGTTAATTCTATAAGGTCATTGAGAAGAATAAATAAATAAATAAATAAGTTTTATTTAGAGTTGTCATGGTTAAAACAACATACTAACATAAGCTCTGAGCTTTTAACCGACATACACAGACACAAAATAAATAACAAATAACAAGCATGCAACATACAACTAAAATACAAGACTAAGTTAGCACTACATGTAAAATACTAATAGTTACAAGATAAGCAAAAAAGCAGATTAAAAGCTGATGTTATAAGCTAAGCATACTAAGAGCTAATGTAGCAAACTATGAACAACTAAAAGCTGATATTATGAGCAAAGCATAAAAATTATAATAAGCACAATAAATAAAAACAGGATATGACCTAAATGGTAGAAATTTAAACAAATTTAAAAGTCAGCACAAACTGAACATTTACATACATTTCCATTCCAAGATTTTAAAATATTCTTAAACTGATTAAAATTGGAAATTTTTCTAAAATCATCAGGTAGATCATTCCATAAAACAGCTGCAGCATATTTAAAACTATTCTTACCGTAGGTAGATGTTCACACCCTAGGTATATCTACAATATTAGAATATCTAAAATTATATTTACAATCTTTAAAAACAACTAAATCATGTAAACAAGGTGGTGAAAGTTTGTTTAAAATCTTAAAACATTCAATAGCCATGGTACGCATTACTCATCATATGTGCTCTCATAGTCATCGTATATAAATCGTAAAGCCCTCTCTTGGATTTTTTCTAATTTAGAGGTATTACTTTTATTGCAAAAATGCCACGCCAAAGGACAAAAATTAAAATTAGACAAAATGAAAGTATGAAAAATGGTTAATTTATTTAATTTTGAAAGAAAACAGCCAATGCACTTTAAAACATTCAACTGTTGAGAAGTTTTACGACATATATTTTTAATATGATAATTGAAATTAAGCTGGTAATCAATACTGTATCTATTCCTAGTAATTTTACAACTTCATCACAAGTAATTTCAGATGACTATTTTAAATACTGGTGTCTTGGCATGTGTATTATTGCCAACTGCAATGGCTTGAAACTTATCTGGATTAGCCTGCATACAATTGAATTTGAACCAGTCTATCAATACTGAGCTTTCTTTTTCAAGTATATCAATTAATTTCTCATAATTATCATTTACATAAGACAAAGTGTTATCGTCAGCATAATTATACAATGTACCATATTCAATAAAATAAAAGATGTCGTTAATAAAAATATTAAATAACAAGGGGCCAAGTATAGAGCCTTGAGGTATCCCTTTTTGTATATCAGCCCAACTGCTGAGAACTCCCTGAAGTTTGATTTGTTGTTTACGACCAGTTAAATAATTTCTTAGTAATTCCACAGATTTTGGAGATAGGCCCTATGCAGACAGCTTACAAAGAAGAATGTCATGTGGCAGACAGTAAAAAGCCTTCGAAAGATCCATAAGAATTGTTGCCACATACTGATTTTTATCTAGAGCTGTTTTCCAATCTTCAAGGAGTCTCAGCAAAGTTGTCTGACAACCATTACCCTTTCTAAAAGTGCATAAAAAAGAATGAAAAATATTTTCAAATATATCAGTCAGTGGATCAGATAAAACCATTTCATAAACTTTAGAAATTGTGGATAAAATGCTAACTGGCCGGTAGTTCTTTTTGTCTAAAGGGTCATTCTTTTTATGTAGTGGAACAACCCGAGCTTCTTTTAACCTGGTTGGAAAAACACTGGTTTTGATAGTGTTATTAACAAGTGTTGTTATATGCTTGTTAAGTACAGGTGCACCAGCACGTAACAGATTAGATGAGATCTGATCTACACCAGTAGTTTTCTTGATGTTTATTTTATTAACCAGTTTGTTTACAGTGTCAACATCTGTAGGTTTAAAATCAAACAGTGTATTATGTTGTGTATTGTTCTTAATTTTCAATCAATATACATTGTACTAGGGTGACTATTTCCATCAAAAATAACATCTTTGCCAATGTCATTTGCAACATTTACAAAAAAGGTGTTAAAGGTATCACATACATCTTTAGTGTTGTTCAACAAGAAAACTGTCAATGGACAATATAAAAAGAGCTTGTGAAATAAATACTGATATACACATTAGTAGTCATTACCCATTATTATTAATCTTAATAATCTTATGGAATAAACATTGGTATATTGACATGTGCGTGTGTCGGCAGCAATCCATGTGCAATGTTAGTGTTATACTACTAGTACTGTTGCCTGTTTGAAGCACAGGGCCTTGTCACTATCCACGTAAATATACTAGTATCGATGCATGAACAATATGTATTAATTTTGTATTGAATGACATTTAATTTAGGTAATTTTATTATGCATGTCGGTTTGAAAAGCTCTTGAGAGCTTATGTTGTATTGTTATAAAATGTACCGACTTTAAATAAAACTTTGATTGATTGATTGATTGATAAACATGTACGAGGGCAGACACCTTTTCTAGCCCCGCTCGCTTCAAGGCGTGTTTGTTTTTTAAATTCCTTCTAATATATTCAAAATCCTATTTGGTTCAACTCCCAAGACCTTATTCTTTTCAAAAAATATCATGACCTCCCCTTGACTACCTCTGGAGAAGGCGCAGCGGTCGTTTTTGTCAGAAATTCGCCTGAATAGAGAACTCCATGGACTCAAAGTGAAAGTAACAGCGCCACCTATACAAAAACGGAAGTTCGCAACTCTCGGGGCTTTAGCTCTGAGGTAAGGAAAATACCGTTAAGATTCAAACAACATTAAACGAGCGGGACAATTTGAAGTTTGAATCTTAACGGTATTTTCCTTACCTCGAATCTAAAACCCCGAGAGTTCCGAACTTCCGTTTTTTATAGGTGGCGCTGTTACTTTCACTTTGAGTCCATGGAGTTCTCTACTCTGGCGAATTCCTGACAAAAACGACCGCTGCGCCTTCTCCAGAGGTAGTCGAGGGGAGGTCATGATATTTTTTGAAAAGAATAAGGTCTTGGGAGTTGAACCAAATAGGGTTTTGAATATATTAGAAGGAATTTAAAAAACAAACACGACTTGAAGCGAGCGGGGGTAAAAAAGGTGTCCGCCTTTGGCCGTGGATAGTGACAAGGGTATACCGGGTTTCAGTACAAGGCCCTGTGACTGTTTGAAGGTTGCAAACCGAAAGTTAGAATGTAATGTTGCATCAGTATTTATTATTTACTACGGGACCACGATGAGAAACTTCTGTTTACAAACAAAAATGCTGGTACTACTTTTATTCAACAATGTGTGATTGCGAAATCACTCCAAACCAAAACAAACCCACATTTAAGTTAACACCAGGCATGTTCACCTTTTGCTGTATGGAGTATTCACAACTTTCTGGTGATTTTAACTAAAATAAACGAACTTGTCCACTTTAAAAATTGGATATGATACTCACATTTAATCGGTTTGAAATCAAACAAGTCAAATTAAGGCTCTTTTAACCATCAAAATCTTTAGTCTGTCTTCGTTTAGAACTGATGCAATATTTTGTTTGGCCAATCACAACAGGAAAACCCCCTTCTCAGTCGTATCGCAGCAAATAATCGACCTGATAGTGGTTGATCAAGTTTGTTAATAAATGTTAAAAGACATAAAAATAGATATTGATGATATTTATGAACAGTTCAAGGAATTAGAATTAACTTTATTTCATGTTTATATTTTAACCAATTAGTTAAAATGTATTGCGCAATAAATTTAATCTCGAGGTAAATGAGGAATTCCCAAAAATCAATTTTTACCTTAACCCGAATAATCCAGTCGTTATATTCCACTCACTATCGATCGCTTCATTAACTCGACTGTAGCGACAGCGGATAGAGGGCGCTGAATTATTCGAGTTATTTTTACCTCGACCGAGATTCCTCGAGATTTGACTAGAATCTTGACGTATTCCAAATGAGCGTTTGGTTGCATTCGTAATAACTAAAAATATTGACCAATCAACGCGAATAAATACATCATATACTATTTTTAGAAAATTATGAGGTAAAATGGACGACGCGAAATAAAAGAATCATCGGAAAAAAAGTATCGTACAACATTATTTCGCCTTTGTATATTGTCTAAGAATTACATTCCATACTTTTATTAACAATTTAGGTATAAATTTTGATAAATTGTCTCACATTTTTGTTGAATGAACATGTAGTAAAAATATTCATTGATTTTTTATTTCGCGTAGGAATATAGAAAAATCCTCTATATAAACCTCAATTTCCGAATGAAATGTAATTCTTTACCAGGGTATGTCTGAAATTCAAAGTGCAATACAAGTGAAATCAACACGCAATTTTGATTTGCGTTTAGAGACTGGAGTGACCTGTGGGTCACTAAAATTCGCGTCTACAGCTGATCCAAATAAGACGGATTTTTCTGAAATAATTCTTGACGATTTTAAATCAGAATGGCCCAAAGAAAATTCGATATTGCTGAATACGCACCAGTTCGACTTTGGTGTTGAAACCGTCACAGAAAGTGACCCTAAAGTTCCATTTGATTTGGATCCATGTTTTGAGACATCAGTTGATATTCAAGAGTTGCTGAAAGGAGCAGAAGTAAACGAGGAAGATTTTGAACATCTAGCTTCGGTCTTGACCTCGAGGGAAGGCACAACCCTTCTTGACCTGGTACAGCAAGCCAACACCGGGTCCGGGTCCGCCATTGATACGGTAACGTCAAATAATTTTACTAACATTGTTTCTAGTGACAATTCATTGGCAAATATTGACTTTATGAACAACGAAGAGGCAACTTCCATTAATTCGAGGAACGGAGAATGGTCAGTGTTGACCGTGAATGCAAACGATCTCCTGGACTCGAGCCAAGATAGTATTAGTAGCCGGGATTCTACATTCTCGGATCAGCAAATAGGGACAGTTTCATCATCAGTTCCATCACCAACATTGATTAACCGCCCCCCAAGAGGCAAACCAGGACGTAAACCATCTGGCAACGGGCCAATTCGCCCAAGGAAAAGACAGCCTGTGAAAGATACGGTTGAATATTTCGAAAAACGAGAGCGAAACAACGTTGCTGTTCGTAAGAGTAGAGACAAAGCTAAACAGAAGCAAGAAGAAACTCAACAAAGAGTTCAACAGTTAGTTGACGAAAACGAAAACTTGAACAAAAAATTGGACTTGTTAACTAAAGAGCTCAACGTTTTAAAGAGCTTGTTTATAAATGTGGGATCTTCCTTGCCAAAAGAACTTGAAAAAATGTTGGCAAAGTGTTCATGACGAAGGCTTAGAACTCAAACTTCTTCATAGGTGTTGTACATGTTATCATCATCATTTTACATTAAACATAAGACAAGAGATCTATAGTCAAGAACATGACTTTAAAAATGACTCCAGTGGATATTGTTCTTGCTTGGATTGTAAGACTATTGGTGACATACCAGAACTGGACATAGATATAACACAATGCTTCTTAAGAACATGTGCCTTAGCTTGTGAACCATCCGACTCATTTATATATACAAATCATAAACATTTTCACTTTTTAGATACTTTAGGTATTTTATATTGTTATTGTTTTCACTTTTATAGTTTTTGTAATGAGACAATTTTGTCCCTGCTACATATGTTTAAAGTATGGGGCAAGATTTATAGTATAGTCACAAGTTCAAATATAGAAATGATCTTAAACTTAAAATAATGTTTGTTTTAATTGAAACAAGAGAACAACATATTGGACACCCACGATGAATAATGGAGGAAAATTGAGTGTGGTTCCAGCCATTAGTCTAAACATTGACCCTGATTGGTTTGTAGAATATTGATAAACAGGAATGATTAAATCCCCCATAGGTTTGAACCCTAACTGTCTATAAATATTCATTGGATGATATATATAGATCATTGATCAGTTGAGATATACAGGCTTGGGCAGTTTCTACTCTAATTTAGCAATCAAAGCACACATATCTTTTACAACCTTCCACTGGCCATTCAGTGGAAGGTTGTAAAAGATATGTGTGCTTTGATTGATTTTCTTGGTTGAAATTGATGGACATACACACATTTTTTTTTATACAATATAACATGTATAAAAAAATCTTGGACAACCACAACCCCATATTCAAATTGATTTTAGTACAATGAAAGTTTTGTCAAATCACTTTGGAGTACATTGTATCACAGGTGTTCCTAATCCATATGTATGACCTAGTTTTGAGTGACCTCCCATTTGTCTCGCAAGACATTTTATTAGAGAAATGGGTACAGTTAGAGACATAGCATGATAAACCACAGTGAAAAATGTGTCGCACTTCTCATACTGATATATCTGTTGTTACATTATCATTCAAGAAAACAAAAGATTAGGATGTAATGAACACCAGACATTATCCAACAGTACACTTGGACACAAATTTATGTAAAGGAATCGTACTTTTATTGCTGTTCTACATATCACAGTTGGGTCTTCCACATTGAAAATAACTCGTACCCGAAAGCGAGTGTGAAATGTTTCCTAGCCTGCAGTACTCTTTACATCCATCATAAATAAGATACATCTGGGTATCTTTGTCATTCTGACCTATCCTTATTACAAATATGAGAGATATCTAGCACAAAGATTTATCAATCTATGTCTGACCATACTGTAGTCTCTGATATAGAATCCCACATATTGGCAAATACATGTATAGTTGAGTACACAAACATAGGTTCCAAGCTTTGTTAATTGCAACACTTGTAATTAAACAAATATCTGTGTTTGAAAATACATGGTCAACAATATAACCAATTAACTGAAATACAAACCACTCCTCTGACAAACATCAATTTCCTAAACACACACATAACAAAAAGGAGACTGGAGTCCTGGCTTGTGACCGGCACAAAAATGTGGCCGAGTTAAACAATTATAAATGAAATCTCAAACATTGAAAAAACCTGCAAATTTGCTTCATATTTTCTTGTCTAAAAAACATGATTATCAAGTATGCTCTTCAAGCCTATGGTACAACTGGTTGGTTCTGAATCAGAATAATATGTCAGAGTGGAGCAACATGTCTACCTGCAGACGGTTGTTTCAGTGAGTTAGCACTACAAAAATCCAACTACTGGCATACATGTTGGTCTGGTACAAAGTGGACATTATCATCATTTGATTATAACTTGTTCTGGGTATGATATAGGTGAAAAATTGCCCATTTGGCTAAACAATAATAACTCGACTATCAGACCTTTACAGTTAGGTATCAATTTTAATAATAATTCTTTATTTGCATAATAATACACCCATGTGGGTCAAGCAACTACAAACAAACAAAACATAGAAAACATGGAAAATTACAATTAATGGCAAAAACTTATTTATACTGGAGTCAGTTTTGACTGAGTTACTCATGTTCAAAGCTTTTTTTTTGTAATAACGAGGAGCTGTGTTAAGAAATGAACTACTCTTGTCTCCATCCACACAGTGTAATTAAATAATGACATATCATTTTATGTAATACTTAGAAAATATTTAAATAACAATGTATATAGAATTACTTTCTTACCTTTGATTTAAACTTTATGAAATTAATACTTATAATATGTTCACATAAATATAGGTGAAAGGAAAACAAGATTACACAACAATAAATTATGTTGGTAAATAAGAATACCTCCCGGGATTATGGGGATGTGATGATGGTATAAACAAAGTGGATTTGAATAGGAAAATTTTACATAACATGAACCCCAATAACATTCATATTGTTACTTATTAGAAGCTTTTAATAATGATTTTGCCCCTTGTGGGCCTATATTGATAATAAACATATCTTATTATATATCTTGTTTTCGTATTAAGTTTTTATGAGGCCATATCTAAATTCGTCAAATATAATATATAATATATGTGAGGTAAAAGTACCAAGGGAACATTACATCATTATTTAATGAGGATTACTGACAGTGCTTCTGAACTATGTTAAGGGTTTAAAATATATCATTTATTGAGTGATTGTTCTTTAATTACCAATGAGCAATATTTCAGCTATATCATGACGAAAACAAGTCACATTCAATGAAATGATGATGATGCCCGCTTTGTACCAGACCAACACGCTTAGTTGATCTTTATAGTGCTACTAGTAGCTCACTGAAACAATGGTCCGCGGATAGACATGTCGCTCCACTCGGACACATTATCCTGATTCCGAGTCAACCAGTCTTTGTTTTTGCTCCATAAAGCTGCGTTCTTAGCGGAGAAGTACCAAATACCAATTTTATAGTCTAGTTTAACTGACCTGGGCTCGAACCCACGAACTACTGCACTCGAGACGAGTATGCTAACCATTATACATTCTAGTTTAACTGACCTGGGCTCGAACCCACGAACTACTGCACTCGAGACGAGTACGCTAACCATTATACATTCTAGTTTAACGGACCTGGGCTCGAACCCACGAACTACTGCACTCGAGACGAGTACGCTAACCATTATACATTCGATGTGGTTTATAATGATGTACATAGTTGAATCTCATTGAGCAAGAGGCCGCCGTGGTCGTGATCGTATTGTAGTTAGCTTTACAACTATCTGCAATCAGTGCCTATCACCACTCACGTTGTGAGTTCGAATCCAGCTCAGGCGAGATGTACTCGATACAACATTATGTGATAAAGTTTGTCAGTGACTTACGGCAGATCGGTGGTTTTCTCCGGGTATTCTAGTTTCCTCCACCAATGAAACTGACCGCCACGATATAACTGAAATATTGTTGAAAGTGGCGTTAAACACCATTAACCACTAACAAAGGCGTAGCATCCATTGAGGCAACGTAATTGCCTCGGTAAATACAATAATGGATAAACACAACACCTTAAGATATAACTAAATCGTAACTATAAACTTTATGTTCTAAGTATTGATTCAAACACTTGCAAGAAAGTCACCAGAGAACAGAGAGAGGATAATACTTTTCGTAACTTGTGGGGAAAATTGAGGCATTTGCGGATTCTGTTGATGTAGTGATCGAATACCAAGAACGACACGAAGAATGCTTCATCGATGCACTGCTGGAGAAATCGATGACACGGCTATGCAGTACTTTAAAGTGAATGTTTTTTTCCCATTCATTGACCATTGTCTTATGCAATTAGACCAATATGTTCAAGCTGAGAAAACAGACATGTTCCTGGCATCTAAACTTATGCCTCTGACTATTGCAACAATGACACCAGAAGAAATTGCGAGTCTTTGACTGATTATACAGTGTCGTCCTACACCAAAATGCAACTTTTGAACAGGAAAGCCACCGCTGGAGTGCGTTCTGTCAAGATCTTAAAGACAAGCCATCCTCCCTATTCGATGCTTTCATTTTGGCCGACCTGGATTATTATCCAAACATTCGCGAAATCTTCCACATTCTACTAAGCATGCCAATAGGATCCGTACCATGTGAACGATCTTTTTCTGCTTTGGGGCGTCGTAAGCAATGGAACAGAACAACAACGGTCGAGGACAGATAAAAAGGACTAGCATTATTGCACATTCACAGCTAGACGTAAATGTTGACAGGGTCAAAATACTAGACAAATTCAGTACGGGTAAAAGATGAATTGGCACTCTGTAAGTTACTTTGCTGACATTTATATATGTAGTATTATGTACAGAAATAAACATTTCAAACATGGTTTTAAAATTTGATTAGTGTATTTGTTAGCTCGTTATTTGCTCGTTTGTGTAACATTTGAAGTTTAATATTTTTGTGTATGTGAAGACAAAGCAAGTAAAAGTTTTGTTTTAAAGTTACTATTCTTTTTCCACTAACAGGTTTTGAAATAATGAAACTCGTCTGTACATCCGTCGTATAGTTTCTATTCATTCTGCTATCCATTAGCACTAATCTTGGTCCGCCCATCGGTCGTCAATGTAACCGGCTCTCTCTATCAACTATCGATCTGTCTGAATAAGGGTTATGTTTGAGCCATATCTATATCTTATAAATATGATTGAAGATCCCCTGGTGTGTCGATCAACTCTTAAATCATGTAGGAGTGTAAGAAAAGTTTGAAAATACCAAAGTGGCAATCAGAAGAATCCGTATATCGAAGAAAAACGGACAACACAATGGCCAAAAGAAAACTGAGTACAAAAGGACAAACAACGATCTACAAAACATGCATATAAACTAAAGATCGAGTAAGGGGCGTAATTAACATTTTACGGGGTTGAACGCATATAAATAATAGCTTCATGTATTCTAATGTCAATAATTTAAAAAACCTACTTGTGGCTAATTTGCCAAATTAGGGTAATAACTACTATCAAGACGTAAAAATTTTAACAAAAGAAACACAAAAGGTTGATATCTTTCGGTAAAATTCCAACCCAAGCTACGCCCATGACTAACCAACCACATTGAACAAAACGGATTGGAGTAAGCAAAATAATGAAAAAAATAGTCACTTTGATGATATATTTAATGGGAGTTGATTCTTCAAGAAAGTATAAGACAACTGGTTCTGATAAACGAATCGATAGGTAGTTTGCCAGAAACTTTCGTGAGCTAAAATATACCAATTTAAGTTGTTTTTCTAAGATATAGAATTACAATAATCTCCAAAATAATATAATATCCGACACAAATAAATGTGTAATAAGAGGAATACAAAAAAAATAAAAACTATTACACATGAATCACTGACATAACCGACACCATGATAAAACCTCCTAATATAATTTACTATAGTCGCTCTATGTCAAGGTCATCGTCTATCTGGAATGTGTTGGGCTCCGATTATTTCTTTTGAAAGGCATTCAAGATCATTCAAATAAATAATAAAACACTATGTAAATAGTATTATGACATAAATTACATACCGTATCATCCTCCATTGAAAATGTCCCATTTACCTAATTAAATGGAAAATTCCAAATGGCAATATCATCTCAATTTCATCAACATTTCAATCTCATTTAGATCAAGTTTCTACAAACATCGGAAATATTTCATGCTAAATTTAGTTTTAAACAAATCATAAAAAGTTTGATTGTATCAAAGGTATCATCAGACTAAAGCTGTAAATTGAAGAGGGACATATAATACAATGGCGAAAATAGAAAAAAAAACTTAAGATTGAGCAACACCAACTCCACTGAAAACCGGAGGTGAAATCAGATGTTACGAAAGGAGAAGCACTTCATGCGTCTTCAACGCTCCTTGGTACGGAAGGAGAAGCACTTCCTGCGTCTTCAACGATCCTTATTACGGAAGGACAAGCACTTCATGCGTCTTCAACGCTCCTTAATGATTTCTCAATCAATCGATACATATGATATAATGGCGGCTCCAACCGGATAATTAGTTATTATCTAGTCCATGGTACTGCTGTTACAGCGTTCACATCACAACATAATTGATTGCACTTTTGCTTTCGGTTCTAGAAGTAGACAAGTCGGGTAATACACAGCGACAGACGAGATTTACTGACCAGTGGAAAAGATCACAAGTAACCGAGAAAAGTGTTACCAACAATAGCACGGAACAGATCAAAAAAAATTATTGGTCCCATGTTGACGTCCTTGTATCTTGAAAAAGATGAGAGCTGCTAGCATACTACACATAAATAATTTCAGATATCACAATATTATGTTCAATAATTAACGTTCTATGAATATACAAAAAAAAAAAAACAAAAAAAAAAAAAACAGAAAACAACAGTTTTGGCTGCATGAGAACTCGTGTTTGGCTTGATCACCTCAATCAATCAAAACTTTAAACTGTACCAAGGGTCATTGTAATAAAATTTCAGAAAAATTGGTCATTGCACGGAAACAATTGTGTCTACAGTCGAACTACAACCACAGATCCAACCATAGCACGACCACAGAATATATGACTACAACCATAGACCCAACCATAGCACGACCGCACAATATATGACTACAACCACAGACCCAACCATAGCACGACCGCACAATATATGACTACAACCATAGACCCAACCATAGCACGACCGCACAATATATGACTACAACCACAGACCCAACCATAGCACGACCGCACAATATATGACTACAACCATAGACCCAACCATAGCACGACCCCACAATATATGACTACAACCACAGACCCAATCATAGCACGACCGCATAATATATGACTACAACCACAGACCCAACCATAGCACGACCGCGCAATATATGACTAAAACCACAGACCCAACCATAGCACGACCGCACAATATATGACTACAACCACAGACCCAACCATAGCACGACCGCATAATATATGACTACAACCACAGACCCAACCATAGCACGACCGCAACGGCCATATATAAAGTCAGTCTTGTAGTTTTTATGAGAAAAAAAGTACTCAGGGTCTAAAACGACTTCCTTGTTCCGAACAAATGGAAGTTCTCTTACTGCAGGTAAATATATACCGTCCTTTTCATAAAAAGTAATTTCCGTTCGCCATTATCGCCCCCCTTCTTTCCTGGAAGTTAAAAGTTTGTTCAATGCCATAATGGGGACGCTTTTGTGGTTGTCTGGTATAGGTGATGAATGCCAGTGACAAGTGGATGATTGTTAATCGTCAATTTCAGTACACATGTCCTTGAAATACCTACAATCATGAAATTACATTATAGACATTAACATTTTGACAAGGAATGAAAAAGCTGTGTTTATTCAATACTCTAACTACGCTGATAACCAGATAACATTAAATGTGTCGACATCTTACATTTCAGGTCAATGGTCGTTCTCTTGTAAAAAGAATAAAAATTGGCTACTTGCCAGCAGTTGATAATTGTTGTAAACAAATACAAAATAAAACCGGAAGGTAATCCTGTTCCCTGAAATTGATACTCTGAAACAAAATTGATTACATCCACATGAAATGCAGATGCTATGCTTTTTAAACAATCGATTTCCGACCATCTAAGATGCCAAAAGAGTGACCAGAGACCGTAAATCAAAGGAGGACAGACAATACAATGGCAAACATAGAAAAAGACAAACAATGGTTTACAAAACACTACACAGAAAATTAAAGATTGAGCAACATTACTTGAAACTAAAAACAGGGGATTAACTCAGGTGCTCCGGAAGGGTTTTCAGATCCTGCTCCAGCAGCGTCACCGATCGTGCTACTCATGTCAAATACTAGTATCCGGCGATAAGTCGTGAACGAGGAAAGAAGGATGGGTAATACATCCAAAAGCAATACAGCGGCCAAACATTTTATAGGTCATATGTGGCAGAAGAATGTTGTCTGCCGTACATTATTATAGCCATGTAGTATATTCAGCAGAAGAATGTTGTCTGCCGTACAGTATTATAGCCATGTAGTATATTCAGCAGAACATTGTTGTCTGCCGTACAGTATTATAGCCATGTAGTATATTCATCAGAACAATGTTGTCTGCCGTACAGTATTATAGCCATGTAGTATATTCAGCAGAAGAATGTTGTCTGCCGTACAGTATTATAGCCATGTAGTATATTCAGCAGAAGAATGTTGTCTGCCGTACAGTATTATAGCCATGTAGTATATTCAGCAGAACATTGTTGTCTGCCGTACAGTATTATAGCCATGTAGTATATTCAGCAGAAGAATGTTGTCTGCCGTACAGTATTATAGCCATGTAGTATATTCAGCAGAAGAATGTTGTCTGCCGTACAGTATTATAGCCATGTAGTATATTCAGCAGAAGAATGTTGTCTGCCGTACATTATTATAGCCATGTAGTATATTCAGCAGAAGAATGTTGTCTGCCGTACAGTATTATAGCCATGTAGTATATTCAGCAGAAGAATGTTGTCTGCCGTACATTATTATAGCCATGTAGTATATTCAGCAGAAGAATGTTGTCTGCCGTACAGTATTATAGCCATGTAGTATATTCAGCAGAAGAATGTTGTCTGCCGTACAGTATTATAGCCATGTAGTATATTCAGCAGAAGAATGTTGTCTGCCGTACAGTATTATAGCCATGTAGTATATTCAGCAGAAGAATGTTGTCTGCCGTACAGTATTATAGCCATGTAGTATATTCAGCAGAAGATTGTTGTCTGCCGTACATTATTACAGCCATGTAGTATATTCAGCAGAAGAATGTTGTCTGCCGTACAGTATTATAGCCATGTAGTATATTCAGCAGAAGAATGTTGTCTGCCGTACAGTATTATAGCCATGTAGTATATTCAGCAGAAGAATGTTGTCTGCCGTACAGTATTATAGCCATGTAATATATTCACCAGAAGAATGTTGTCTGCCGTACAGTATTATAGCCATGTAGTATATTCAGCAGAAGAATGTTGTCTGCCGTACATTATTATAGCCATATAGTATATTCAGCAGAAGAATGTTGTCTGCCGTACAGTATTATAGCCATGTAGTATATTCAGCAGAAGAATGTTGTCTGCCGTACAGTATTATAGCCATGTAGTATATTCAGCAGAAGAATGTTGTCTGCCGTACAGTATTATAGCCATGTAGTATATTCAGCAGAAGATTGTTGTCTGCCGTACAGTATTATAGCCATGTAGTATATTCAGCAGAAGATTGTTGTCTGCCGTACAGTATTATAGCCATGTAGTATATTCAGTTCTTGCAGATGATTACCGATATTTTGGAACGATCGATATACAATTTTAAACCCCTTCAGTTGTGCTTGAGTGTGTGGTCATTTGATATACAATTTTAAACCCCTTCAGTTGTGCTTGAGTGTGTGGTCATTTGTTGCTTAACGACAAATGTAGCAGTATTTTATCTACATCCAGGACGCTGAACGACTGTCCAAACAATATTAATGTATATATGTAAATGACATTGTTGTGATCATAATGACGGGTTATTAAAAAGAGTATATATTAAATGGGGTCAGACAAGTTGGCCTTGAAAAGGGACACCAATGATCACTCATAAAAACTTGTTCATTAGGACCTGCTGAAATTTGTCTTTACATTGCCATGGGTGTCGCGTTCTGCAAAGTTTACCTACTTATACCCCTCGTTTACTATCGATGGAAATATACAGTATATTCGTTGAAATGATAAATGTGCATAATTATCATTGATACGGACATGTTCTTGTGGTTAGATCTTTTATCTTATGGACAACTTTCGCCCGTCCGTAACAATTATAAAACAAATGTAACGTAATAATACTAATACACCAAAACCTAAAGTTTGAACCCCCCCCCCACACACACACACACACCCCTTTTCCATTTCAAAACTAAAATCTAATCTCTCATTGTCTAGAATTGTATTACTTCATGGTCAAAAGTATACTTCATATTTTCAGAATGTTGACTTATCCGTGTTATATTGTACAATAGTACAAATCGATCACCAAGGTGGTAGGTAAATATTGGTTTAGGACGTAAAGGTTTTAAACTATTTTCAATAATGTTTTGTATTGTATGCAGTTGATTTTGTAGCGGCTAAACTTAAGACCCTATGTGTTGTTGATTTAATTAACAAATTTACCGTTTATTGAAACAAGAGTTCTAGGTTATGGAAACAGACATTTTATTTCAATTGTAGGTCACGATACGGCGATTGGGTGAATATTGTTTAACGCAAAGTGAAAAAAATTTCAGCCATTCTGGTTAAAATCATATCTTGTACATACTGATATGTCCCCTTTATGACTTATATGTCCCCTTTATGACTGATATGTCCCCTTTATGACTGATATGTCCCCTTTATGACTGATGTGTCCCCTTTATAACTGATATGTCCCCTTTATGACTGATATGTCCCCTTTATGACTGATGTGTCCCCTTTATGACTGATATGTCCCCTTTATGACTGATGTTTCCCCTTTATGACTGATATGTCCCCTTTATGACTGATATGTCCCCTTTATGACTGATGTGCCCCCTTTATGACTGATGTGTCCCTTTTATGACTGATATGTCCCCTTTATGACTGATATGTCCCCTTTATGACTGATATGTCCCCTTTATGACTGATGTGTCCCCTTTGACTGATATGTCCCCTTTATGACTGATATGTCCGCTTTATGACTGATGTGTCCCCTTTATGACTGATATGTCCCCTTTATGACTGATGTGTCCCCTTTATGACTGATATGTCCCCTTTATGACTGATGTGCCCCCTTTATGACTGATGTGTCCCCTTTATGACTGATATGTCCCCTTTATGACTGATATGTCCCCTTTATGACTGATGTGTCCCCTTTATGACTGATATGTCCCCTTTATGACTGATGTGTCCCCTTTATGACTTATATGTCCCCTTTATGAATGATATATCCCATTTATGACTGATATGTCCCCTTTATGATTGATATGTCCCCTTTATGATTGATATGTGCCCTTTATGATTGATATGTCCCCTTTATGACTGATATGTCCCCTTTATGACTGATATGTCCCCTTTATGACTTATATGTCCCTTTTATGACTGATATGTCCCCTTTATGACTTATATGTCCCCTTTATGACTGATATGTTCCCTTTATGACTGATATGTCCCCTTTATGACTTATATGTCCCTTTTATGACTGATATGTCCCCTTTATGACTTATATGTCCCCTTTATAACTTATATGTCCCCTTTATGACTGATATGTCCCCTTTATGACTGATATGTCGCGGCGTGTTTTTCAGCTAAGCTATGGCGAGAATACTAGCAGGTTACTTTATGATGATATGATGATGTTTGTTTTGTACTAAACCATCATGCCAAGTTGGATTTCAATAGACTTCGTAGACATGTTACACCCGGACAACATATCCCAACTCCGAAACACCCGGACAACATATCTCAACTCTCCAATCAACCAGTCATTGTTCTTACTCTTTAACTCTGTGTGCCATAGCTTAAGAGACATAACTGAATTCAAAATGTTAACGGATGCCATTACTGGTCAAATCTCAATATATATTGACTAGTCTCACACTCCTAGGATTATCACAATTCTGACACTGAAATGGCACAGAAATAGAGTTCAATGTCACGTCATGAACATTAAAGTTGTTATCAAAATACATGTAACTCTGAAACTAAGAGATACGGAAAAAATAGATCATTACAAAATTGATGCTATGGACATGACATCACAATTTTGAAATAGCTTGGCGGCTTCTAAGGTGATCTTAAAATTGGTGCATGCCGTTATTGTTTTAATAACGATCAGTTATACAGAACTATAGGTAACGAATGGTTCGTTGTCGAGGTCACATCCAATAGATTTTGACAAGACCTTTATTTCACTGGGGTAAAGCGACCTTAACTGTAATTACGGTCATCCCAAGATGGCGGAAGTGGAATCCTGTAAGAATCTTTTTTTGTCGATTAAATTGTTTCTATAATGTATTTTAAATGGCACATGCATTGGTACGATAGTAATCTATGGATCTATCACAAGGAAATCACAAATTACGACTGAAAAATGTATAGACGGATTTTTCCAATTGTCTCCCCTGATAGCAGTAATCCATTGCGTGAATGAAAAAAATTGTAAGCAAAACCAATCAGTGCGTAAAAGATTATTAAATTTCTACCTGTACGATATCTTCTGAAGTGAAAAGTTCGATGCCCTCGGAGTAAATATTAAAAGGTTTTATTTTCCTTCAGGTGTTGAATTTTTTTCCTTATTTCTCTTACCGTCATGAAATAACCCACATGGTGTTACAAGTAAAATTATACCCCATCATCACAGGCACTTGTTTCATTCAAAAAATATATGCCCCCTCCTCTTCCTTACCCCAGTGTTTATTTATAGTATCACGAGAAAACTCTTTCAATGAGAAATTGACTTTTCATTGTATGTTTTTCTACTGTCAGAACTGACATTTTGCTCTGTCGTAAAAAGACTTCCTGCTCCTGGTTTAAGGCAAAGAGAAGTTTTAATCGTTTATTTTCAAATTCGCAATCCCATGTGATATTTTACATAATATACCTACATGGAATAATCCAGATAATAGTGATCAATCCCTATTTTCTAATATTATATATATATATATATATGTATTTGTCAATTAGTGTCATTTGTCTTTGTTACAAATTAAGGCGATAGCGTCCCAAACTCAAAAATGTATTTGGTTCCCTCATACTATATGTCACTCATGACACCAAGCTAAGTTTGATCAAGAGTCCAATCGAATGACATTTGACCATCAAGATTTTATTGATACTAATTTAGATTTGTAAAAACAAGAAACATTTGCGAAATTCGCTATCACATGATAAACGCGGCTTTAGAAATTTTGGCATTTTGTTTGATTACTTTGAACTGCATACGAAATTGAAGACAAGAACCATCGTAAATTAGGACAACCTCTCTACATGTTTTACACTAGGTGAGTTAGGTAATTAAGTTTGAATTTTAATTTCAGTGATAAAAATTCGAATTAAATAAAAAAAAAAATATGTTGAAATTTTAAAATCAAAATTTTGAGTTGACAATTTTGTATTCTACCCTCGACAGGATTCGAACCCACACCTTTGCAACACTACAGCATCAATCCCCGAGTTAACCTGATGTCCAGCGCCCTAGCTACATCTCTCCGTGCGCATTCGAGATATATATTCAATTTAATGGTTAATTTTAACGTAAATGTGTAACAATCTGTTGCAGAATCATAATTTGGCATTTCAAAATAAAAGAAGGACAAATAATAAAATGTCGATATTTATCTGGCAACCGTTTATCGTGTTAACCTCTATCAACAAACTTTGTTTTTGTGTGTGTTTTTTTAATAAACAGAAACCGTCGCTATAGTAACACGAACCCCTTCATCACCCGAGTGGTTTATAACTATATTGCCTTTGGAGATTCAATTATCAAGAGGGTATTGAGATCACATTACCCGGTTTAACTTCGCCATGTTTTTGTGCCTGGATTTTCATCGACAGATGTGGTATTTTCATATTTATAATATGAATCGAGTTGTTCATTTTGTTGATATTGGTCGAATAATGACCATCACTGTTAAGTTTAATCTCCATTTTCTCACAGCAAATTTGACGGTCAAGTGCGGTCAGGGCCAATGAGAGGGATGTTCAGCCTGTACATCGGTCCGGGGAACGGAGAGCAAAGAAGAAGAGTCCGTGAATCTCTAAAGGACCCCATAGCCTTGGCCATAGACATTTTATTTTGATTTGTTCTTCTTTTTTTTTTTATTTGTTGGCATTTTCAACTCAAATCCTCAATTTTGAGAGAAGTCTCAGCCCGTCCTCGGAACCCAAGACAGTCTTGCTCTTGGAGGCCCCGAGTGCGGTTTCAGTCAGGCTCAGCTCTCTAATTCTAAGTCCAAATTCAAGAATATCATATAATTTTTATAAAACTGGTACGAGTCGTTTTCTTTATTCTGACCCTTTCTTGTGCTATAAATATATATTTTTTAATTAGAATCCATTCAAAAAAACTTTTGAATAATTAAATAATTAAAATAATTTTGTACAAATTCAATGTAAGTCATGAGTGGAATTGTTCCCGAATTAAACTTCACATACATTTCCAAAGTATTTCTATTTTGGCATTTTTCCAATTTTCTCTCCATTAACGAATACGTTTGGTTTCCTTTTTAATTATTAAATATTTTCCACTGATGAAAAGTCGTTGCGTTTCTTTAATGGAAATTTATTGAAACTAGTAATAAAACAGATCCGCGAGTATTCACCTATCCCCATTATTGACAAGTTCCCGCATTAATGTTATTAAAATCCACCTGTTATGTAAATATATTGTCAAAACTCTCCATTATTTTTAAGGAATGGAGAGTTATTGTTCTCTTTGTACTTTAGATACTATACACAGACTTTTCTTTGTCACAAGATTAATAATTAATAAAATTAATAAAGTACAATGGGTGGATTTTAAGTTGGAGAATGTCCTCGTATCTCTCCATTCCTTAAAAACAATGGGCCTCGGCTTCATTATTTTTAAGGAATGGAGAGTTACTCGGAAATTCTATACCAACCATGACCTAGAAAAATTGGTCAATTTCTTCAACTTCCGATGCGTTGGAAAAATACACATTTCAAAGGCTTGTTATATACCACTGCACATATAAACACAATTATGTACTTTAAAACACCCGTCGATTGTGTATTTATGGTTAACCAAAGATATTTGTGTGTTGATCGTTATTTATGAATGGGGAAATCCCGATGACGCGTTGGGGTCTAGAACTCTGTTTGAGAAAACATCTGTTGTAATACACCAACAAGGAGATCTCGTGTTTGAGTTTTTATTTGTGACAACGTGTAATATTCTCGTGGTTATTTCTAGGAATTATTGATGTCATATGATATATGATCATTTTTGTTGTTTTGCAATTAAGTTTTTTCCCATACACAGTTTTATTATATTTGAACAGGAAACTTTGTTATAGATTATAAACCAGTACAAGTGTATCATTTTAGTACTGGTTTTTTATTAGAATCATTAATTTGAGTGATTCATGGTTAGAAAGTGTACTAAAAAAATTTTTTTTAATACATCATATTTTTGAAATTCATTTATGTATACATTGTATATCGCTTTTATTGGTTGGGGTGACTTATCGTGAATGTTATGAATGTGTCGTTGTCTTTTTCGTCCTGTAAACACGAAGCTTTTTCACAATAAAGTCCTACATTTGTCCTACAATGATCCTTATCACAGAATAAAAGTACGAATTTGAATTTGATTCTAGCACTATCATTTTTTAAACGAAAGGCCCAAACATGCTGCGGTGGTATCAAGTCGTCTTCAAGCGGTCACTCCTTTATCTAAATATTACTTTTTTAATTACTTTTGTTTCCGTAGTTATGTGAGGTCATATATAATGCGTTACCATTTGCGCATTTATAACAACAGCGAGTCATTAATAACGTATTGGGGGGAAAAAACAGGAGCGGTATTCCATCAGATGCGGAACCGTAGATTGCTCCCATGGTCTTCTTTTTTTTCTTTTTTTTTTCCATCTATCTCTTGTCAGTGGTCACCAAAAAAGTGGCCTTAAGAGCTACGCTTCCCCATCTAAGTAGAACAGAACAGAACAGAATGTTTATTGGTGTGAAATCCATATACAAACGATTGTTACCAAAACAAAATATTAAATACAAAACAAAGAAACTGTTAAATACAATCAAACTATATATACATGTTTGAAACGCATGCCTCATTAACGACATTTGGTATTCTATCAACACATGGGTTGTGTGTGTACATTTGGTATTCTATCAACACATGGGTTGTGTGTGTACATTTGGTATTCTATCAACACATGGGTTGTGTGTGTACATTTGGTATTCTATCAACACATGGGTTGTGTGTGTACATTTGGTATTCTATCAACACATGGGTTGTGTGTGTACATTTGGTATTCTATCAACACATGGGTTGTGTGTGTACATTTGGTATTCTATCAACACATGGGTTGTGTGTGTACATTTAGTATTCTATCAACACATGGGTTGTGTGTGTACATTTGGTATTCTATCAACACATGGGTTGTGTGTGTACATTTGATATTCTATCAACACATGGGTTGTGTGTGTACATTTGGTATTCTATCAACACATGGGTTGTGTGTGTACATTTGGTATTCTATCAACACATGGGTTGTGTGTGTACATTTAGTATTCTATCAACACATGGGTTGTGTGTGTACATTTGGTATTCTATCAACACATGGGTTGTGTGTGTACATTTGATATTCTATCAACACATGGGTTGTGTGTGTACATTTGGTATTCTATCAACACATGGGTTGTGTGTGTACATTTGGTATTCTATCAACACATGGGTTGTGTGTGTACATTTGGTATTCTATCAACACATGGGTTGTGTGTGTACATTTGGTATTCTATCAACACATGGGTTGTGTGTGTGCATTTAGTATTCTATCAACACATGGGTTGTGTGTGTACATTTGGTATTCTATCAACACATGGGTTGTGTGTGTACATTTGATATTCTATCAACACATGGGTTGTGTGTGTACATTTGGTATTCTATCAACACATGGGCTGTGTGTGTACATTTGGTATTCTATCAACACATGGGTTGCGTGTGTACATTTGGTATTCTATCAACACATGGGTTGTGTGTGTACATTTGGTATTCTATCAACACATGGGTTGTGTGTGTACATTTGGTATTCTATCAACACATGGGTTGTGTGTGTACATTTGGTATTCTATCAACACATGGGTTGTGTGTGTACATTTGATATTCTATCAACACATGGGTTGTGTGTGTACATTTTCACCGTGTCTGTGCTTAGTAATATAATTTTAATTCACAATTACATGAACACAAATAAATTAATTTAAATTAATTTATTTGTGTGTCATGACATTAGTATTTTGCGGTTATATTATCTTGTTTTGTTTTTGTAAAAAGAAATTAAAATCATCATTCATACACACCTTGAGTTTCTAACTGTCACAAAATACATTGATATAAAAAAAAACGCCGATAGCATTCACTTTTGGGTTTAAAGATAAAACACGTTCAATAAAATCTGCAAGTACAACTACATTTTACATTTTAATTAAGCTAAAAACACTCGTAGGTACAAGGCAAATACAACTCAAGATAATGCAAACAGATTGATAACGTATTTCACTAAACAAAACAAAAACGTTTGGCACACTTGGACTCTGTTTTCTCAATAGACCATTTACACATCTCTGACTTTATTATAAAATTGCACGTTTTATTGGAGTTATTTCCCTTTAATGCACACAAAAGTTCAGTGAAAATAACATATTTCTCCCCTATTGTCTGTACAAAATTTTAATGTATTAACAACTTAATTGTGAATTTTCTATTTGTTCCGATTCTTTGTCCGAACGGGTACCAGTTTTCCTGTCGGGAGGGAAATAGCTCATATATTCTAGAATAAAATCGTGGATATGCTAAATGTCTATTCTGGTTGTTTTAATAAAAAAAAATCAGATTTAGGATTTAAATTGTCTAAAATGTATATTATTTGGTTGTTATGTTAAATCTTCAGTGAAAAGCTAGGTAAACTTCTTAATCTTAATATGACCCACTCGTTTTGAGCCTCCAATAAAAACCCGCAGTGGGGGTAATCTTGATCAATATAAGTCTTATGACGGATAATATTCCAATGCCAAGGTCAAAGATAGTCTCATGACTGATGACGTAGAATTATCCAGGCATGCTGTGACGTCAAAGTTTTAAATTAAAATTCAATAGTGCAAATGTGTATATTGTTTGGTGACTAAAATAGAATAAATTATATAAATATAGTCATTGAGAACTCTCGGTTGGTCTATTTAGTTTAATACGAAAAATAGAAGAGTTTATTTCAGAAACAAATCAATTTACTATATCAATACTGAATCTATATTTGGATTGTCTGTACATAGACTCTATGTACATAGATATCATATTTCGTCATTTTTTTCTTTCCATGTTTGTATTTGAATTGTGTGTAAATATATATATATATAACGTACCATAATTAATATTCACAATATATATGTACATACTTAAACGTATCAGAAGAAATAGGTATTGCTGTTAAAACTAACAAATGAATGTAAAACTAAGTTTAAATAAAAAAAAAACTCAGGCTATTTATCACTATGGAAAATATTATAAATAATAAAATAATTACCTTACTGAAAACAGTAAGCCATGAAATTTTATGAGAGTTCTTGAAAACAAAGATAGTAATATGAAATATTATATATCTCACCCTAATAAAGAAACTAGATAGATCATAACAATATTTAGAATAAGATACCATTAAGACATGTATACGTTTCATTCATATTCCTGTATACATTTTTAATGAATGAACAACACAAGTGATAAACAACCACCACTCTCTCATCAAAGCACAAGGGCCAGTAACAATTATTGTACGAGAAGGCCCAAATCCTATAATATATATAGAATATACAATACAATAATTTTATTCCAATTAAGGTCCCTCAAGGGGCAATAACAAATATACATTCATAATTATATCAACAGTTACAACAATACAGAATGGAGACATATGTTCTTAAACAAGACAATTCTAACTATTTAAATGATATATGTTACAAAAAAAATATATAAATAAATAAATAGGCTGTGTTCGGCAGCACGACCCGAGGAGAGGCAATGAGTAATGTATAGTTGCAGTATATATATTACATATTTTTTTTTATATCTTCCGCAAATATTAAAATTATTTGTACGAGTACACATAAAACTTATATTCGTGGACAATGTACTTCAATGTCAAACAAGTCATAACAAAAATATGTCAAATCGTTGAGCAAAATAGACAACTCAATGTTTAGCCAATACGGTTTAACGCGGACGTCTAAGAGAACACCATTCAAACCAGTACTCGCCTTTTAACGAGACGAGTGCATCCTGAATTGAGAATTGAGATGTATTTTATGGTCCCGATTGGCTCTAGCCTAAGCATAAGCTGTAGAACTATTCAGTTGTACTCCAACGAGGAATTCGAGGACACAACTGCCAGAATCAAGGCTATAAATAGATTCTGGCAAGCCCAGATCCCATACAGCTGGGGTTCAAACCCCTAAGAAAATGTTTTGAAATTTGACCAATTACAGGGACATTTTGAGGCCATATATGATGCATATTAGAGTATACTATTCTAAGGTCAAATTCAATATTAAGTACTTAGACCCATTGGCTTATGATTCTATCACTAAAATAGCCTCATTTCAATAACAGATTGATTGATTTTTGGTATTTAACGCCACTTTCAGCAATATTTCAACTATATCATGGCGACCAGTTTTAGTGGTGGAAGAAGCCGGAGTACCCGGAGAGAACTACCGACCATGGGCAAGCAACTGGTAAGCTTTATCACTTGCGGCTGCGAGTCGAATGCACCCTTTTTGTAATATACAAATCCGGGCGCGAACCCACGCCGTATAGGTGATAGCTTGTATGAGTTGTTAGGTAATCCAACTACCCAACGCATTGAGCCGCCAGACACTTAAAAATTCTCCATCGGTTTTGTTAAAAAATAAAATCACTAGTCCAATATAAAGTTCCATGGGCCCTCTGGAATTGGGGATCCTGAAGCTAAATCTTCACTATTTTCACAGTAGACCCGCCACTGGCTGTAACATGGTATAATTTCGTTTCAAAATCATTACTTGAATTCCAATTTTAGTGAATATCCCAGGAGAATCTCAAACATATCATTATTATTGTATTGAAAAGTCAGCTGCAACTTACCGCGTTCATTTCTGGAACATGGCACAACTGATTGGATTTCAAAATAATTAACCTTGGGGGATTTGTTTAACCATTTTTATTTAAAGGTACGTACACAGCTAGTGCATTTTGGGAATGAACAATATATAGTTGTGACATAGTGCAAAATGGATTTCAAAATATTTCAATTCCACTTTTGGTCAAATACCATTGAAGACTGTCAAGTTTCAAGACATTTTTGTTTTCGGAAGTAAATATCAACAGTAGATCTCTGGAACCAGAAGATAATGCTTTGATATGGAACTATTGATCGAGTTTAAAATTATTTGCATTGATTAAGATTAGTCCGAGAATCCTCTGCCGTCCGACGGCCTTTTTGCAAGAGCCGGACGCTCTAGCAAAAAAGCTTCTTTTCAACAAAAAAAAAAAAGCCGTCGGACGGCAGAGGAATCTCGGACTAGATTAAGATAAGATCAGATAAGTTTTATTTAAAGTCGGCATGTCAAAACAACAAGTACAACACAAGTTCTAGTGATCTTTTGACTGACATACACTGCACAAAAATAAATAACCTATAAAACAACAAAAGCATGCATGCAAATTAATAGTTAAAAAAAGCACTAATAGCAAAATAGCAAAGCACACATTAAGAAATTCGTCTTTTATTCTGACCGGAAGTAGAGTTATTGACCCTGTCACCATGCAGTGCATGATAACAATAATATTTTATTGGAAATAAAACAATTTATGTGAGGCACAACACAAGCTATTGTTATGTAATCTGATGATGGGTAATTAGGTCACGTGTCTTAATTGGATAAATTAAGTTACATTTAAATTAATTTAAAAATGTTATGGTTTGTTTTAGGAATTGGTGCAAATAATTACTACTTATTAAGAGATTTTTTTTTTTCGGTTCATAAAGAAATAAACTCAAAAATGTGGTACACACTGTTACGCAAGGGTGTGTACCACATTTTTGAGTTTATTTCGAATGAACCGAACAAAAAATTGTGATCAATCCTTATTAATTAATTCCTAATTAATTTTGTTCTTGTTTTAAAAATATTTTGTCGGATAATAATTGCTTAAAAAGAATTAAAATTAAAAAAATTCCCAATAGAGACCCCAACATGTGACTTCCGGTTAAACATTTTGTCTATGGAAAATAACATCAATTTTTTAACCAATCAAAATCTCTTAAACACATCAAATTAATTTATTTCAAGTTATTGTTAATTTAAATTAAATCAAAATTTTAACCAATCAAATGAGTTTGTCACTTTTGTGTCATTAATTTATTTATAAATAAGCAGGGTGGATGTCAAGTTTATTATCATAATTAATTTTCCCACCTCCACCCCTAACAATTATCTCTTCCTTAAAAATAATTTACATATATCTTATTATCTGTTATTTATATTGATGCCATTTTCATGTATTGTATCTTTGCTTTATTTACATGTAGTTAGTAAGTGGCCATGCATGGTTGAGCGCCACCTGTATCAAACAATTATATTTTCTTTAAAATATTGATCTTTAATTTGTTTTGAGATGCTGTATTTTTGTGTTTGCATCTTGTCACATCCATGTCTATTTAATAAGTGGCCGTTTTTGAGCGCCACCCTTTTTGTCATAGGCACTTGTTATATCGATCAGGGAGTGTCTCTACAGTTAATTTTTGACATTGTTTTTATATTTTATAAAACACTCCCTGTTCATTGTATATATGTTCTTTTATGTTTTGAAAGAATTACGTCATTTAATAAATGACATTAAACTGGATACTGTGTTAACTATCAATAAACCCTTGACAAAAACTAGCCGAGCTGTGGCCAGGGGAAAGGTTTGAAGATTTTCATTCTGTACATTTTGTATACCCTTTACGGCCTTAGTCTGGATGGAACATAAAAATATTTCTATATTTCTGCAAAAAGCTTGTTCTGCATCAACACCAAGACCTCTTGTCCGTCAGATATTAGAAAATGAAATGGCATTTAAATTCAAAATACCTTAAATATCAATGAAACCAATTCTGATTTATTTACTATTAAACCTATACTATAGAAAAGACTTGAAGAGAATTAAATAACGATAGGACATTTCCATTTCCCCACCAGGCAAGTAGATAACTCAAAAGCTCATTGCAAGGTTGTGTTATGTTGCTATATATATCTAGCCGACTTGAAATAAAAGTTATATTATCTTATTCACATGTATTTTAGAACAGTTCATCAAATCTCTAATGAAACGGAAGTCTGACTGGTACCAGTAGAGTTTCGAACAGCTGATTACTCATATCACAGGGTAATGTTTATTTTTGGAAATATTACAAATTTTGGTGTAATGTAACTAGTTTAAGGTTTTCTGAATACCAGTATATCAGTCTTTCATATAAAAGATAAAATATCTGACATCACTTTGATTGGTAAGTTATTATAGAGTTTTACGTGCTCATGGGTTTGTGATAACAAGTCTTTCTGACCCCAAGTAATTCCGGCCCTAGTCAATCCAGCCACAAGTCATTCCGGTCCTAGTCAATCCAGCCACAGGTCATTCCGGTCCTAGTCAATCCAGCCACAAGTCATTCCGGCCCTAGTCAATCCAGCCACAAGTCATTCCGACCCAAGTCAATCCAGCCACAAGTCATTCCGTTTCCATAAAATTATTAATGATATTAAGGGTGAAGTGTATTAATAAATGAAAATAATGTTTTCTCTTAATTTGCACTCCTCACATCGGAAGATACCGGAAATATTAAGATGATAGCATATTGTGGAATAGTATTTTACAAATGAAATGATAATGAGCAGACAGTTAAACTATTATCTCAAAGTCGATCGATGCCCGATTTTGAACAAAACCAGACTTGAAGGTTTTTTTTTTTTTTTTTTTTTTTTTTTTTTTTTTTTTTTTTTTTTAATTTTTTAATTTTTTTTCTCAACTGCAAAATACATCAATACAGAATAGAGTACAATAATATAATAACATATAAAACATCATACAATCTATATAGTAAAGTACAATTAAATCTTCTTACAATCTTTTCCAATATATAATCATATGTATATTGCAGTGGAATATAAAAGATGAGAAAAGGGGTATTTTGCAGAGTTTAAAATTGTTTACTATTGATATATGTAATAAATATTTTTTTTGTATAATTAGGAAAAAAAAGTAGATAAGAATTTTAGTGTATTTTTAAAAAGAAAAAAAAAGACATTGAGAAGATGAGATTGTACTTTATATTGGCATTTATATGTAAAACTTTTATGGTCTGGCCTGGTGCAAGCAATCAATTGGACTATAACACTGTACCAGATATACAAAAGTATTATTTGGATGGATCAAACATTCATATTGTTTTAATTATCCTGTAATGCGTATACTATAAAGTATACAATAGTATAGTAAATATAAACAAGAAAAGTATATTTAGATAGACTATATCAGTTAGTATTTAGTGGTGTCTCTATGGAAAGGGAATTTACATAAGAATAAAAACTATGTCAACAATCCTCAAACAGTTTTTCAAAAGTACTCCAATGTAATTGAAATTCTGCAATTCTTTGATTTCGAACAGCAATCATTTTTTCAGTTTTATATAAATTTATCAAACAGGCTTTAAGCGAATGAAAGGATAATTTTTTTCTTCAGACATCTGTTTGTATATATATAGTATTTTATGTTTAGTAAAATGGCATTGTATACATCATCTTTATATACTTTATCAACATCCCCAAAAATTAGAGTCTTCTTTAAAAATGTTTGATTTATGTCTTTGTCACCGAACCAAGAATTTACTTGCCCTAGAAGATTTTGTACATTTTCACAACCCCAAAAAATGAGTTCAATGGTTTCATTTTCCTTTTGGCAAAAATTACAATTTGCATCATCAATAATTTTAATTTTTTTCAGGAAATAATTAGTAGCCAGAATATTGTGGTTTATTCTAAATTGAAACCAATGTGATTTTGTACATGCTGTAGCTTTAAATGGGAGTATATAAATTTGTTTCCACTCATTTGAATTAATATCGAAAACTGTATTCCATTTTCTTTGAGCTGTAGGAACACTACTGTTTTTATTTAGAATTGTGTACATATCTTTTGAACCTTTAGAACTTTGAAAAATATTTTGTAGAGATGATGGGACAAAAGGAGTCTGTAAATTAGATGATTTGTCTCCATATGGATATAATTTTAGCATAAATTGTCTTAAAGAACTAATAACCCCATTATATTGCAAAAAATTTACACAAAATCCATATTTGTTTGAAAACTGATCTAAAGTCAGAAAAGAACCATCATCATTGACAAAATCGTTAACAAACTTTACACCCCTGTTGAACCACTCTGGATAAAAGATAGTTCTTTTGTCAATTTTTACCTGTTTATTCAACCAAACTGTATTGGCAAGAAATATGATTTTTATTTCACGGAATATGATTTTTGTCCTGTGTGATCATGTGTTCTCATTTTTACCCATTGTTCAATCAAGTTAATCAATTTATGGTAATTAATATATGAGATACAATAATACACCTTATTTTACAAATATATTAAAATTAATAATAATCTTATCTGTTCTGCAATTATGATGTTACGACCTGCAACATGAATGACACTACAGCTATATATAAATGTAATTTATTTATATAATTGTAAATACTGTAAAAAATAATGTCATTCATCATTTATAAATTATGAAAATATTTGTTTAAAAAGTTTATTCTAAGTTTTTCAGGGGCTGTCATGGTCGTGATCGTATGGTTGTTGGATTTACAACTACCTGTGTAATCAGTGCATATCACCACTAAAGTTGTGAGTTTGAACACCATGCATGGCAAGGTGTACTCGATACAATATTATGTGATAAAGTTTGTCCGTGACAGGTCGGTGGTTATCTCAGGGTACCCCACTTTCCTCCACCAATAAAACTGACCGCCACGATATAACTGAAATATTGTTGAAAGTGGCATTAAACACCATGAACCAAATCAAGTTTTTCAAAGCAAAAAGAACACCTGTCACCTGTGAGTTGAACATCAAAAAAGACCATGACATATGCTAATGGAAATCGGCATAACAGCATCGGTGGTGTAATGATGAGCATGCTTGCGTCAAGTGCGGTAGATCTTGGATTCAAACCGCGGTCGGGTCACTGCAAAGACTTAGCTAGTATTCACAGACTGGCGGGCTGAGAATCAAGATAATGAATCTGAATGGAGCGATATGTCTATCTGTGGACTGTTGTTAAGTGAGCTAGAACTATAAAAATCCAACTTACCGGTAGTGTGTTGGTCTAGTAAAAAGTAGACTTCATCATTATCGTCTTATTGAAATGATATAGCTGAAAAATTGCTTGTTTGATGCTAAGCAATAATCGCTCACTCATTAAATAAAATCATTGACATGTGGTGTTAAACAATAATCACTCACTCACTAAATAATCATTGTATGTAAATGTAGGAAGTATTAAGTGCCAGTATTTTTAATTTATTGGTAGAAGTTTTATCTACATTGTACTATTAATATCTTCTAATACATTTCCAGTGCTCAGTCAAATGAAAAATGGAAGAATATAGTGCACGGCTGTATGGAGAAGCAAGACTCCTTCTGTTTCAGTCCCAGAACAGAGTAATGAATGACAAAGCCCCTTCTGGAGGTCAACCCACATTTTTAATGTGTCTAGCCCTTGATGGATCAACAGATCATTATAATGAAGTGTATCCAGGAATTATTATAGGGGACAAGTACGTAGAACATTTTTTTAGCTATTAAAGAAATATATTTTTTCGTTTCATTGACAGAATGTTTAATGGTTAAGATTTAATGTACAAATATCAATAATCACTTAGTCATCTTGTGTATTAGGGCATTTCTCAGGGTATCAAGTGATTCTATATTCCTATAATTTTCCTATATTTTCAAGATTTTGCTATATTTCCTATATTTGCTTAAAATTTCCTATATTACATGCCAAAATTCTATATTTTTTCCAAAACTATGAGAAAAAAAATTGATTCTTTAATTTTGAGTGGAAATTTCTTATAAACATAACAAATACATAATACATCTCGAATAAAATGTTTAATGGTGTAAAACCTAAAGAATACCAAGTCAACTCTTTAAATGGTCTAAAACATAAAGAATACCAAGTCAACTCTTTAAATGGTCTAAAACATAAAGAATACCAAGTCAACTCTTTAAATGGTCTAAAACATAAAGAATACCAAGTCAACTCTTTAAATGGTCTAAAACATAAAGAATACCAAGTCAACTCTTTAAATGGTCTAAAACATAAAGAATACCAAGTCAACTCTCAGGGCTTTTGGACAACCCCAACACATTTTGTAAAGTTAAATAGGTACCCTTTTCTTCACAAAAAATATTATATATAATTTAGAAGTCATGATTTCGAAGACTATATTATATCAAAATTTTTCCTTTAAAGTGTTAAAGGAGTTGTCATGTTCTTGTAATGTTTAATCCTTTGAAAAAGACAAGTGTTGATTTGTTTTCACCTATGTCAATATTTATTTGGTAAAAAGAGCAATAGGAGACTAGAGTTTAATGATACTGAGGCATGTCTGTGTGGAGGGTGGAGGCTATGTATTTATCAGTAAAAAGGAGCTGAGGCATGTCTACATGGAGGGTGGAGGCTATGTATTTATCAGTAAAAAGGAGCTGAGGCATGTCTACATGGAGGGTGGAGGCTATGTATTTATCAGTAAAAAGGAGCTGAGGCATGTCTACATGGAGGGTGGAGGCTATGTATTTATCAGTAAAAAGGAGCTGAGGCATGTCTACATGGAGGGTGGAGGCTATGTATTTATCAGTAAAAAGGAGCTGAGGCATGTCTACATGGAGGGTGGAGGCTATGTATTTATCAGTAAAAAGGAGCTGAGGCATGTCTACATGGAGGGTGGAGGCTATGTATTTATCAGTAAAAAGGAGCTGAGGCATGTCTACATGGAGGGTGGAGGCTATGTATTTATCAGTAAAAAGGAGCTGAGGCATGTCTACATGGAGGGTCGAGGCTATGTATTTATCAGTAAAAAGGAGCTGAGGCATGTCTACATGGAGGGTGGAGGCTATGTATTTATCAGTAAAAAGGAGCTGAGGCATGTCTACGTGGAGGGTGGAGGCTATGTATTTATCAGTAAAAAGGAGCTGAGGCATGTCTACATGGAGAGTTGAGGCTATGTATTTATCAGTAAAAAGGAGCTGAAGCATGTCTACATGGAAGGTGGAGGCTATGTATTTATCAGTAAAAAGGAGCTGAGGCATGTCTACATGGAGGGTGGAGGCTATGTATTTATCAGTAAAAAGGAGCCGAGGCATGTCTACATGGAGGGTGGAGGCTATGTATTTATCAGTAAAAAGGAGCTGAGGCATGTCTACATGGAGGGTGGAGGCTATGTATTTATCAGTAAAAAGTAGTTGAGGCATGTTTACATGGAGGGTGGAGGCTATGTATTTTTTGCTAAATATACCTTAAATTTACCCTATTTTTATCCTAAATTTTCATCCAAAAAAAATCCTATTTTCCTATATGATTTTTGTCAAAAGTGGCTTGACACCATGTGCTATTTTCAAAAATATTTCAGCTTTATCATGGCAGTCAAATGGATAAGTTGAGGAAACTGGATAATTTAAGAAACGCACCAAACTGCTGCAGATGACTGACAAACTATCTCATTCTTGCCATGGGAGGTTTTAAATTCATAACTTTAATTATGATAGGCAGTCTGATTGCAACTTTGGATGTAAATCCAGCTAGCGCATATTGACCATGTTCATACACTTCAAAATCAAAACAAGCATATGCCAAGCAACCAAGATGGCTGCCATATCACTTTGTTTAACATATAGGACCATATGGGAATATGAATAAAACATTTCTTTAGCAGAAACCACAAATTTGCTTGAACCTATATGAATAACCAGGCGAGTGATATCGGCTCAAGTGAGCACCTATTTTAAAAATATTAAGTTTATTTTTTTTTAAAGAAGAAGAGGAAACGGAAAAGCTTTCTGCTAATGATTTATATGAGTGAGTGAGCGATTGTTGCTGAATGTCAAGTGGGCATTCTAAATGACCACTCACAGGTTCATGTCAGTGTCACCATGAGTATTTACCTACTTAATGTATTATGTGTATATAGCCTTGTTCTCCTCATAAATATAGCTGAAATACTGCAATATGCTGAACTTGATGTTAATTGTTTTAATTATGTTTCATGGAAAGTCTTGTTTAGTATATTGAAATTTTTCAACTATTAAATGGAGGGTCATTCTTGTATGATATGATTACTATACACATGCCCATTTTCATTTAATTAATTTTTCTTTGTTAATTTTTTATTAATCCTAATCACAGGGATCATTACAAGCATATTATCATATGGGAAAAATACATATCTTAAACATTCATCCATACATACAAGATACTTTCATACCACACACAAACACACACACATCTAACAAAATTATATGATTGAATAGTCAACTATTCAAAGAGAGACAACTCAATTTGTTCTTATATACTTTTACACAAATAATATAACCATAACTATAAATATGTTATTCTACTATCAATTATTGATCAACAATCTCATTTTTCTTTCTCAATGTAGATACTAATTCTAAATTGATTTTGAAATAAACTGTTGGTCCTCATTTTGCAAAATCTATAGTTAGGCATAATAAATAGAAAGCTTAAAAGTAGTGATGGTCAACAATTCTATCATTATCAACAATCACCTCTTACCTCAAACCATTGAACTCAAAACAGATCAAGACATATGGTGTTGGAAATCTAGATCCTGGCTTGGGATGGGCACAAAAATGTGGTGGGGTTAAACCAGATAATATTTGTATGTGTCTCTTTTTTTTTATATAGCATTACATTTTTTTTACCTCACTGTTGTAAACTTGAATTCACGGAATATCTCTCAGTTCTTCGTGATCTTTTTAACTTTTTGTAGCTTTTTATCTAAACTTCCAGAATTTAAGTAACAAGATATGATTATATTTTCCTTTAATTTCTACCATTTAGAAACACAATATTCAAATTTTGGTAATGGTATTAGGACCGAAATTGTTCAGTTTATGTAACTGCAATGTGACATTCAAACAAAACTTCAAAGGTGGATATCATTCTATTTATATATAAATCATAAAATTATCTTTTGTTACTGAGAAATTGCTTCAGACATTGCCAAACTACAAAAAGAGAATATCACTCATGTCTTAAATTGTGCCCAAGGAACCAAATTTAATCAGATAGACACTTCAGCAAGTTACTTCAAAAGTGCTGGAATAGAATATCATGGTATAAAAGCTAATGACATAATAACATTCAAAATGGCACCAGAATTTACTAAAGCTGCTGAATTTTTGGAGAATGCATTAAAAACCAAAGGTAACTATCATTGGATTATGTGTTACATAATATTATACTGGTACAATATTGTATCTTGATAGAACTGCAGTGATGTTTAATATTATACTGGTACAATATTGTATCTTGATAGAACTGCAGTGATGTTTAATATTATACTGGTACAATATTGTATCTTGATAGAACCGCAGTGATGTTTAATATTATACTGGTACAATATTGTATCTTGATAGAACCGCAGTGATGTTTAATATTATACTGGTACAATATTGTATCTTGATAGAACTGCAGTGATGTTTAATATTATACTGGTACAATATTGTATCTTGATAGAACCGCAGTGATGTTTAATATTATACTGGTACAATGTTGTATCTTGATAGAACCGCAGTGATGTTTAATATTATACTGGTACAATTTTGTATCTTGATAGAACTGCAGTGATGTTTAATATTATACTGGTACAATATTGTATCTTGATAGAACTGCAGTGATGTTTAATATTATACTGGTACAATATTGTATCTTGATAGAACTGCAGTGATGTTTAATATTATACTGGTACAATATTGTATCTTGATAGAACTGCAGTGATGGTGTATTGTGGGTTTTAACCCATATCGGGTCAAACCAAAGTCAATAAACATGCAACATTAAGGAGAAAGAGCAAAAATTGGTTGGATCTGAATCAGAATACTGTGTTCGAGTGGAGTGACATGTCTACTCACAGACTGTTGTTTCATTGAGCTAGCAAAATAACATTCTCTTTTTTTTATTGGATTAAAATAAAGGAAAAGGAATGGGCAATAATATTTTTTAATTGGAACAAAAAAAAAAAAGGGAGAAAATCAGTTTTCTTTCAAAGGGAACACATTTTTAACAAAGTAAAATATATTTGATTTTTAAAAACAAAGCAACACCTACTTGGATGTAACACACTAGAGCTTTGCATATTTCTCTAAAGTATACTGAAAAAAACAGGACCACTGGAATAGACTGGGTAAAACATTACTTTGATGACTAGACCGGAAGAGGAAAACACAACTCCTTTAACTGGAACAGACTGGATACATTAATCCTTTGACTGCAACATAATAGGTAAAAATAACTGGTTTTGACTGGGTTATCAATGCTTTGGCTTTTACTGGATTATACTGGTTAAAACATTACTTTTGTAACTGGAATATTCCACTTGACTCGAAACCGGTTAAAGAAACGCGCGCTTTGCATTCGATTGTTTAACCGTTTAACTCGGAAACCTGTGTTTAAATATTACTAATACTATTATCGGGGTGTAGTGACTTATGACTATGTTATTAATGATCTACAATTCTTCATATTTTTTTCAGGTAATAAAGTATATGTGCATTGTCATCAGGGAATAAGTCGATCAGCGACCATTGTCTTAGCATTTCTCATGTTAAAAAGGGGACTTCCACTTATGGAAGCACTTAAGACAATAAGAGAAAAGAGATCGATACATCCAAATGACGGATTTGTTAAACAGTTGTGTATTCTGAACAGACAATTGTTTGAAAAAGATCATGCGGAGAACTGAAATAATTCAAAAGAGCATTCACTCTAAAATCTTTAGCAGCCCTGGTAAAGTTTTGATTTCGGGTTATGAGTCAATATTAATTAGATTTATTATCCTGTATTATTTTTGGTTCTAAGGAGAAGATTGCGATTCAGGAGTACAGAAATATATGATTACCCTGCGTGTCCCTGTGAAAGTAGATAACGAATATTACTTGTCTAATCATAACATCACTTGTCTGAATCTATTCAAATTAATAAAAACCTTATAGTGTCGTAATACCATATTACCAGTAAAAATATATACTTGTACATTACTAATTAAGTTTATTGTCTTATATCATGATTAGTTAACGGGTATATATTTGGAAGAGGTCATTAGGCCATTTGAGCTATTGCTGTCACTTAGCATCAGTCATCACCTGTTGTCTAGAAAAAACAAGATTGGTGTTACAGCTGGCCAAATATTAACAGTACCCTAGTGGAATTTTTTTTTTTAACCATCTCCGAAATCCCTACTGATGAAACTCAAACTGTACATGAGTGATCATTTTATGGTCCTTTTTAAAGTTATGGTTTCTTTTGTAGATAAAAAAAAATGGTAGATAACTGTCATAACTGTAAATGGTTAAATGTTAAAAACATCCTATAGGAAAAGTAAACAAAAATCTTCTTAGAAACTGTATAACTGATAAATCTTCTTCTTAGAAACTGTATAACTGATTTTATATAAATAGTCCTTTACTAATTAATGGTACATTGTATACATTTTTTTGTGAGTTTTTTTTTCATCCAATAATCAGGAAGTTTAAAACGATGATTACCAGATGTGTAATACAGACTCCTGTGAGCCCTTGGTTGATAATTAGTACATGTAATGAGGGAACAAAATAAAATCTTCTAACTCTTGTGTTGTCCGAAAAAAAATTTCTGAACGAAACATAAAACCATAACCCCCCCCTTCAAGTTAAATGGTCGGTCCCTTAGTATTCAAGGCAAAGTATAATCTACAGGTTACATGTTCAAACGTATATAAGTTGTTCAAGCAGTTACAGTCACAACCACAACACACAGTGCGAGGATCTAGAATACTACGTGGATTGAGTATAGATGTATTTAGTAGTGTTACATTTAACACAGGAATGACGTTCTTTTATTAGAACATCGAGCTCTGAGATATATTGCTCACGTGTTTCTACTAGGACTTTACAATCAAGTAGAAAGTGTTCTAATGTTTCTGGTTCCATCTGGCATACCAAGCAGGTTGGATCAATCCTATTTTGGTTAAATGCTGCCTTGTTGCTCTGCAGATAGTAGGATCCTGTCATGAGACGCAGTTTGACAGGAAGTCTTGCTATATCTCTAGCTGACGTTTGGACACTAGCCAGGGCTGCATGCGCTTTTTCATTGGAATTGTTCAAATAACCTAAGCTCTTGAAATAGGTTGACATTTTCTTAATATGCTCAATCCAGTATTCATCGACTGCTTTTTTGTTGACCATCTTTTTCCAGGCAATTTTTTGTAAGTGGAAAATCCAGGATATTGTGACTTGACGGGAGTTCATATATAGCTAATATTTACCTAATTTTTGAAAACCAGCTATTATCATTTATTGCTTTCATTCCTAGTTGTCTTTCTGCTATTTCCCTTTCAATTGAATTTGTTGTCGTACATATATTAGCGTACATGCCTAGAGCTAGTTTATGTATCCGGCTTTCTATCGGTATCGCACCTGCCAGGATGTAAACGGCTGGATCTGCTGTATTTGTTGGGATTGAAAGTATCTGTTTTAGTATTTTTCAATAGAATATTTCCAAAGTTTGAAGCTCTGTCCTAGATGAAAGTAATATTTCTAGCCCATATGTCAGAATAGGAATTACATAGACTTGCAATAGATGTAGACAAGCTGTTGGGTTTAGTCCATTCTTCCCATGTAACCCAGCTCCCAAGAGACTATACAATGTGCGCCTGGATTTTTCCATATTCTCTTGAATTTGTGTAGATGTTGTCTTCCTATAGTTTCTGTGATGAGTGATTCCTAGATGAACTATGGTATCTGGCTTTTGTATGGATTCATTGTTGATAGTGTGGTCATAACCAGGGTTTTCCAGATTTGTATTGAACGACATTACTGCACTCTTTGCAGGTTGTAACTTGTAGTTTTCTTGTTTACTGTAGTTTACCACCGTGTCAATTAAGATTTGGAGGTTTTTCTCACTATCTGCTATTAATGAGACGTCATCTGCACATGTTGATGCCGAGCAGGGAATTGTTCCTATCTGCATACCTATACCGCTGTCCTCTATTTGGTTTAGCAGTGGATTTATGTATAGCTTATATAAATCGGTGCTAAGAACACCTCCCTGGCGCACACCTTGAGAGACGGTGAATGGATCCGTTGCAGTACCTTGCCATTTTACTGATGTTTCAGCTCCCTGACTCAAATGGTATGTGAGGAGCCACAGTTTTCCTCTTACTCCCGATAAGAATAACTTCCTGTACAGACTTATGTGACCTACAACATCAAAAGCTTCCTTTGCATCCAGGAAAGCGACATGGATGGGAATTTTCTTGTCTAGCGCTTCTAGGATACATTCATATAAAATTAAAACACAGTACAGTGGAGCAACCTTCGGGGTGAAACCTCTCTGTAGCCTATTTTGTAGTTCATCTACAATTTCTCTTATTCTATTACGTAATAGAAACTCTAAACATTTGCCTATTACTGGAAGTACTGTTATTCCTCTGTTATTTTTAGCCTCATTTTTTTTTACCCTTTTCGCTTGAATACTGGTGACAATATTCCTAATTTGATAAGGTCTGGGGTGCTGTCAGCCTTGCAAATGTTATTTAGGAGATCAGTTAGGTAAATGACAAGTGTACTATCTCCATACTTAAGATGCTCTGCTGTTAGGCCATATACATCTGGGGCCTTATTTGAATTTAAGGATCTAATTGCTTCCTCTAATTCTTTTTCAGAGAAAGTAAGTTCATTATTTATTTCTGTGCATATTTCATATACAAGATCTAAGTCGAATTCAGTATTGGTATAGTTTTTAATATCACTTTCTGCTGGCGTTGCAAGTGTCTCAAAGTGGTTTTTTTCAGCCTTCTAGGATGTTCTCAGGGGTTGTATATGTCTCATCACCAACTATGAGTTCTTCTATCTGAACTGACGGTCTTTTTCTGTATGAGTTTACAAGTTTGTAAAACTTCTTGCTATCTCTGAATTGGGCGTTCATGATTTCTGCCATATTCATGTTCCTTTGGAGGACAATTTCACGCCTCTGGGCTCCTCTAAGTTTTGCTTTAGTGTTCCTTTTCTGATCTTTCAGTTGTCCGTCTTGCGGTTTGCCATTTACTTTCCATTCATATAATGCTTGCTTGTTACTTTTTAAAGCAATCGCTATTTCGTCATTCCAGATATTCATATGTTTCGCTTTACGATTGGTACGTTTCGGAGCTACTTCTTGGCTAGTCTCTATTAATATATCCATGAGTGTTTGGGTGTCAATATGTTCATGGTTTTGCTCAAAGGAGATTTTCTCTAATTTAGCTTTCAAAATCTGTTGATAATCATCTTTGTCTACTTTTCCCCAGTTTGTTCTTGTAAATTCAGGTTTTTTTCTCAGTTTCCTTACTATCTAGGCTAGTGTCCAGTTGTGTGATTAATGGGTAGTGGTCCGAGATGCTATTGGGTAGCAAGTCTAGTTTAATGACTTCTGTCATTTCTTTATCAAACTGTTGATGTAGAAATATATAGTCTATTGTGGAACAATCATGACCATTTGGATGCGTGACGGTATGCCCTGTTGCTTTATGGAGATATCCACATTCTTGTAGGAATGTTTCTAGTTTTTTCTGTCTTGGTGAGACCTTTCCTGTCAAGTCACAATTCCAATCTCCGCCTAGAATGATTCTATGATCTATATGATATTTCCTAGTTATTTCAAATAAAATATCCAGGCATTCCTTATATTCCTCATCCCCAGATCGATTCCCTCTGCATGGCATGTAGACTGATAAAATAAGTATTGCTTTTGGTATTGCTTTTATCCGTAAACAAATGATACGTTCATTCCCCTCTTCTATATTGTCGTCAGCAAGATGATCAACCTCTTTCTTCCAACCATTCTGTATTATTTATCTTCACCTCCAATCTAGGAGATCGTGGATCAATATATATATACGTTATTTATTAAATCCACCAGTTTAAAAATATCTTTAAAATATGCTACGGAATAAAATGTTCTTCAAATATACAAACGAATATAATACACTATAGTTTATATGTACATCCGAATATAATACACTATTGTTCATAAAATATTAGTCCGCCATTAAATTTTTTCTGTCAACCTCGAACGTTAACGGTAAATATATCAAATATGGGAGAGACAATGAAGTACCCTATCGTTTTCTAGACCTTACCAATGTTAGCACTGTGCATATTATATAGATGTCTTCTACATTGGAATTCTAAGTCAGTCAGCTTATACACTGACAATTTTCTATATCCTAGCTTCATGGTTAGGGACAGACCATTTAACTTAAAGGGGGGGGGGGGGGGGGTATCGGTTTTTTTTCGGACAACACGAAAGTTAGAATTTTAGAAAAAAATCATAACCCCCTCCCCCCCCCCCCCCCTTTTCAGGTAAAATGGTCGTTCCCATATGTCATTATTTAACAAGAATGAACAGTCCAGAATTATCTAAATCTTTTCCTCATTTGATGCATTCTTCTGTTAATTATTTTTATTAACTTCGTTATCAATTGCATATATAGTTACTTGTCTTGTAGTCTCAAGTAGTTGACATCTGAGCAAAAAATGTTCCAAATCCTCATCTTCTTCTCCACACAATAGGCACGTAGCATCAATTTGGCTTTTGTTAAATTTTTACCGGTTTGATTGGAAGATGTAAGATCCACTAACCAGCTTCAGTTTTATTGGTATTCAGTCTGTATCCCTTGCAGACATTGTTGGTAGAAATATAAGAGGATGTTGTTTTCCTGGGTTGAAGGCTTCAACATTTAGGTATTTCAGATGTGTATAATATTCAGAAAGGTTAGTTAAATGGTTTTTCCAATATTGATAGACTTTCTCATAGGTTAGTTTTTTCCATTCAGCTTTTGTATATGGCGCTTCCAGAAATAAATAGATTTCTGGGAGATTGTATTTTCATATTATGTTTTTTGTATATATGAACCAGCTATTACTTTGTCCTGATTTTACAGATATTTGTCTTTTGGCTATCTGGTTCTCAGTTGAGGTGCTTGTTAATAGGCAAATACTGTATAAAAATGTCAGTACTTTTATATGGACTTGTCCTTCAATAGGTATTAGACCTGAAATGATGTATGGTACTATATCTGGAGCATTGGAGCATTTTGTGGTATTGAGAGAATTTGTTTTACCATCCTTTTATGGAACTTTTCCAGTTTTTCTAGATTTTTCTTATCTGGAGTTATTACTTCTAGGCCATATAATAAGGTTGGAATGACATATGTCTTCATTATGTGTATACAAGTACTTGGGTCTAGTCCATTATTGCCGTGAAAGCCTGCTGACAGGGCTATAAGCAGTTCTTCGTGCTTTCGTGATGTTTTCATTTACGGTATTTTCGATGGTATCTTTGTCAGTTTTGGACCTTTGTATACCCAGATGTGCTGTTTTTTCTACGTTTTGTAAATTAGTTCCATCGAGTTGCAGTTGATTTGGTGTACTTTTTCCTCTCTTTTTCTGACTTGACATATCTATCACGACACTCTTTTGTGGCTGAAGTTTGTAGTGTTCTTTGCAGTTATAATCATAGACCATATTTAGGAGAATTTGTGCCTCTTCTAGATTTGTATTGTTGATGGCTATGTCATCCGCACACGCCGATGCTGGACATTGTATGTTTCCGATTTTCATTCCTAAGCCGCTGTGTTTTAGGCGATGCAGTAATGGATCTACATAGATTTTATATAAATCAGCGCTTAAGACTCCACCTTGATCGTCACCTTGCTGGATTTCAAAGATGTCTGATACGAGACCATTAAATTTGACAGCTGAGGAAGCGTTTGTATGAAGGCTGTTTATCAGAGTCCGATGTTTATCTTGTACTCCTAGATGGTATAGTCTTCGCATCATGCTCTAGTGTACAACAACATCGAATGCGGATTTTGCATCTAATAAAATTATGATGAAGAGTTGTTCCAAGTCAATTGCCTCTCGTCTTTATTCTTCCAGTATGAACGAGCTATTTATGGGAGCTGAGTTCTGTGTGAAACCTCTTTGTATACTGCATTGTTGTTTGTCGCATTTTGGTTTCACTCTGTTTTTCAATATTGACTCAACAATTTTCTCAAATACTGGAAGCACGATGATCCCTCGATAGTTTTTGATGTCAAGTCTGTATCCCTTGTTTTTAAATACAGGAGAGAGAAGTCCTTCTTTTATCATATCCGCCACTATTCCTGATTCAAATATAGCCAAAATAATTGAATGAGTATAGTCCAAGAGAGCATCTCCGCCATAGATAAAATGTTCGACAGTTAGATCAAATATATCTGCTGCTTTTCCTTTTTTAATTGATGATGAGGCTTTATTTAATACCTCTTTTGTAGGTTTCAAGATGTCCACACTTTTCACCAGTTCTATGATGTTGTCTGTTTCCTGTTCTATATTTGTGGAGTATTGATAGTTGTAGCTTTGGTCATATGATGGTACAGCCAAATTGGCAAAGTGATTTTTGAAGCCTTGGAGTATGTTTTCCTCACCTGACATGGTTTTATTGTCTATATGCAGATCTTGAATGCAACCTCTTAGAGAGCGCCTCTGCTTATTAATTAGCATATGAAAATTCTTGCTGTTTTTAGTTCTGGTTTGCATGACCTTACTTTTAAAATTAATCTTTTTTATGGCCAGTTCAATTCTGTATGTTTTCCGAAATTGTTGTTTACATTTTTTCTTATCAATAAGTAATCGGTAGTTATTATCTGGTTTACCTTCTTCATACCACTTAAAGCTTGCCTTTTTCATTTCTTTGTATGCATCAGATATATTTTTATTCCAGATTTGTAGTTTGCCAAATTTTTTCTTTCTCTTTTTTCCAGGGATACATTCCAGAGCTGAGTTTTTTAAAGACTTCTGAAACTTTGGTTAATTTTTCCTCTACATCACGTTTAGATTTTAGATTGTCTATGTTGTCTGGGACATCTTGATTTGCTAATGATACTTCGACTGGTTCCTGATATTTGGATTTGTCTATCCTGTCCCAATTAATTTTGATTTTATTCTTGGTCTTGGTAGAAGTACTTCTGTATTCTAGATTGGCGTTGCAGGTAATACTAATCGGATAGTGATCTGATGTATTTGGTTCAAGTTTATCTAGTATTATCTTGTCTGAGAACTTTCTATCTGTATTTCTGTTGTATAGAAAATAGTCAATTTCACTACATTCGTGGCCTTTAGATTTACACAAGTATTTCCAGCAGACCATGACAATCTTGTATGAGTTGTTGTATGTATTTTACTCTGTTGTCAGATTTATTCAGAATTTCAAATTTTAAAAAGCAAAAAGCAAAAACTAAATTGAATTTTAAATCAAAGAATTTGGAGGAATACAATCGCCCGTTTTCGTTAGATGAATTGAGAAAATCGTTGGATAAGGCGCATGACATATCATATCGGAGTAAATAGCTGTCTTTATTATATAGATATCGATGAAATACCGTGAATATTAGTGAAATTACCATTTTTATTTCACTCTCGCTATATTTCTCGCGGGGCCGTAGTTATAATCCGACAGTCCGATAGTCCGACAAATGCTTTAAACTGATGAAAGTTTTGAAAAATAATTTGGCCAAAGATGATATATTCGTAATTTCAGGATATGGGCCATTAATTTTTATACGCCCGTCAAAATACGGGATTATTATGGCATACCGCTGTTCGTCGTCCATCCACGCCTCGTACGATAACATCTCTCACTTGTTCCCCCTTTTACTGATAGGTCACGTCGTGACATACTTTGTATTGATAAAAGGGGGAGCAAGTGAGAGGTGTGATTTTAGTCAGTTTGGAAAACGCCAGTTTTCTTATGGTATATACAATTAATTGGTTTAAAAAATGCAGCATATTAATTACTGTTCTCACGCTGAGCAACTGACCTTCAATTGTCACAAAGGGGGGAGGGGCGTATCATGGCACAGTTGTTTATTTTGTCATATTCCGATGCTGTTTCTTTCCGTGATATAAGGGGTCACTTAGGGACAATTCCTTCAATCGTAACTTTTTATATATGCGCTTGTCGTAGAAGGCGACTATAGCAGGGTCACCCGTCGGAATTCTGGGGAATTAAAATAGGGCCAACTTGTCGTCGGAAGAGACAGAAAAACATGTTCTCGTGTAAGTCGTTCCCCATGTTGACCCATCCCAGAGTCTCCTCTTTCTTATTTTTTGTTTACAAACTTTTCTCATCCTGAATATGACTGAAATATTGCTTGCTGGACCTTAAGCAATCAATCAATCAATCAATTCGCACACATTATTGTATCCAGCTCTATTGATGTGTCGACATTGTTTTTTAACATAAATATTCCATGATAAAGGGCGGGGGACACTGGTAAGCTCTTCTTTTTGTCTTTTCCTTTTTTTTGTATTCATTTATTTTATCTTTCTTTTCAATAGTGACTTTTCTTGGCTGGACTCGGCTACACGCTACTTGAATAAAGCCTGAAGTAGTCGCTACTAAAAAATATACGGGATACTTACACCGGTTCATCACGACTGGATCCAGGTTTTTATGGAGTCCGTGTTGTTCATATATGTGTTTTTTTTTAGTTCTTGTGTGTCCCTGCCAATTGTTTGTCCGTCTATGATATCGTGTTCCCGATGTTCTGGACTTTTTTTTGGTGAGTAAACGGTTCGGTTTCTGGCCCCAAATTACACATGTTAACTTTCAAAGAAATAAAGCATTTGTCGGACTGTCGGACCATCGGACTATCAGACTGTCGAACTATCGGACTGTCGGACTATCGGACTGTCGGATTATAGGTCGGACCCCACATGCATTTCGTTATCGACGTCATATGAAGACTTCCAGTTTGAAATGTAAAAATTAGACGTTATTTGGCTTCGTGTACGCTTCAATTTGGATCAAATTTAACTAAAATGATATTTCAAGGTAAGCATTTTAATTATTTTATTGTCGTGGGTGGGTGGCACCATGTTTTTTGAAGCGATACACATTATAATATATCCCTACGCTACACACGTAATATAGTGCAATTAAACTCATTTTATATTAAATTCGATTCGAAACATTTTTTTTTATCTATATAATAAATACTATAACTAATTGAAGAGTTTCATTATCAAAAATATGTCACTCATGACCAAATAACGTTGTAACTCACTCATGCGCTGCGCGCATTCGTGAGTTACTGTGTTATTTGGTCATTCGTGACATATTTTTGATAATGAAACTCGTCAATTAGTTATAGCATAATTATCATATAGATATCGATGAAATACCGTGATTTCCGAGTTAAATAAAAACGATAATTTCACTAGTACGATAATTTCACTAGTGAAATTACCATTTTTATTTCACTCTCGCTATATTTCGCGCCATTTCGTTGTCGACGTCATATGAAGACTTCCAGTTTGAAACGTAAAAAATAGACGTTATTTGGCTTCGTGTACGCTTCAAATTGGATCAAATTTAACTAAAATAATATTTCAAGGTAAGCATTTTAATTATTTTATTGTCGTGGGTGGGTGGCGCCATGTTTTTTGAAGCGATAAACATTATAGTATATCCCTACGCTACACACGTAATATAGTGCAATTAAACTCATTTTATATTAAATTCGATTCGAAACATTTTTTTCTTATATATAGCGCATTCGTGAGTTACTGTGTTATTTGGTCATTCGTGACATATTTTTGATAATGAAACTCGTCAATTAGTTTTAGTATAAATCCTCATAATATCTGAAATTCAATATTTATTATTTACAATTAAATATCAATAATACGGTCCGAGTTGTCTGGCATTCCTGTACATGTACTAAGACAAGACAAGTTTTATTTCTTCTTCTTCTTTAGGTATACAGTACTCCTTCAAGACGTTGAAGATTACGTAATGTTGCATGCGTGGGTATTTACAAAAATATTTACATAAATTTCATGAAAGTGAAATAAAGTGAAATCAAGTGTGAATAAAACAAAAAAATTAAAACTATGTACAACTGTATTTGAAATTTAAATGTTTAAGAGAACAGCGGGTGTTAGCTGTTCTCTGAAAGAGTCTATAGATGGACTTGAGATAATTGTCTGTGGTAAGATGTTCCATTGTACTATAGTGTGTGGGGAAAATGACCATTTGTATGTATCTTTTTGTGTTGTTATATGCCTAAATGTCTGATTGTGTGATTTTCTAGTTCTGCTGTCAGTTGGAATGAGTATGTTGTTTGGGATAGCAATTAAAGCGTGTGTTATTTTATACATCATGATCAATCTGGTTTTAAGACGGCGCTCAGCTAAAGTTGGCCAACCTTACCTAGAGTGTCAATCATTGAAGGGTGCACCTCATTGAAGTGACACTGCTAGTATTATGGTAATTGTTTTGAACATAGCGAGCAGCTCGTCTTTGAACCATTTCTAGTTTGTTTATGTTGGTCCCAGATACTACAGGTGTATTCAAGTTTTGGCCTCACTAGTGCTTGGTATGCCCGAGATTTTACTTCAGTGTTTGATATTTGTAAATTTCTTTTTAAGTATCTGAGAGAGATTTATTTCCATTTGAAGTGATATTGTCGATGTGGGTGTTGCTTTAAGTTTCGATTGTAGTGTAACTCCAAGGTATTTTCCTGAAGTTACTCTTACTGGTTCGAGAATGTGATTGTGAAGTATATAGTCAAGTTTGAAGGGTGTTTTCTTTTGAGTGATGGTGAGTACTACATTTATCTGGGTAGAAAGCCATAAGCCAATCGGCTTCCCACCTTGCAACTGCATCAAGGTCAGATTGTAGTTTCTTGCAGTTGTACGCGTCCTGACGAATCCGGGTCGTTTCGCCCTGGAAAGTGAGTCGATTCGCCCCACTTAATCGCTATTTTATTATAATAGATGAAGTCTTTTTCGACAATTTTTTGGTAATTATTTATTTATTAGTTGTATGCAAAAAAAAAAAATTCATTCATTTTGGTCAGTGGAATATTATTGAACACAAAAGGGAGAATATTTTTCTCAAAAAAGAATCATCGTGAAGGGGTTTAGATTCACTTATGTGTATAGAATGGCAACAAAATACGACGAAATCGACTAACGGAGACATCAAACTCTCCTTCATATGCTAATTTCTCGGATATTTAACAATAATAAATATCAGATTTCGTATCAGGTGTCAAACAAAGAGTGAAGCAATACATACTATTAAACACGTCAAGAAAGCATGTTACCGTGTAATTATGAGGAAGACAAAAATCAAGTACCCATCAACAAGCCTTACAACATCCAAAATACGAATATTTGCAATGGTATTTTCCATATTTCATTTGTTAAAGCACTATTAATAAATGAGGGCGAAACGACCCGGGACGAAAGGGAATCGGGGCGAACGGGAATAGGGGCGAAACGAATCAGCTGTCGAACGGGATTCGGGGCGAAACGACTGACATGTTATTTCTTTATAAATGATACTGTCATCTGCAAAGTCGGCATGTCAAAAAAAAAGTACTACACAAGCTCGATAACAGATAAAAACAACAAAAGCATGCATTAATAGTTTTAAGAAAGCACTCATAATAGCAAAATAGCAAACAAGTTAAAGCACACATTCATTTTTTATCCTTACCGGAAGCAGAGTTATTGGGTGACCGAGTTATTGACCCTATCACCAGTGATAACAAAATATTTCTGCAAAAAGCAGGACAAAAAGGCTTCGCATTTCTTCTGCATCAAGACCTCTCGTCCGTCAGATATTAGACAATGAAAATCAAAATACCTTAACTGTCAGTGAAACAAGTTCTGATTTATTTCCTATTGAAACTTATGGCTATAGAAAAGAGAATCAAATAACGATATAGGCTATAGGTATAATAGGACATTTCCATTTTCTCACAAGGCAAGTAGACGAGCCAAAAGCTCATTGCGAGCTTGTGTTATGTTGTTATATATCTTGACGACTTGAAATAAAGTTTATATTATCATATTCACACGTCTTTTTTTTAGAACCGTTCAGGAAATCTCTAATGAAACGGAAGTCTGAGTTTCGAACAGCTGATTATCATACTCATATTGGAGGGTAATGTTTATTTTTAGAAATATTACAAATTTTGGTGTTAATGTAATGTAGTATAAAATTGTATGAATACATCAGTCTTCCACATAAAAGATAAAATATCTGACATCACTTCGATTGATAAGTTATGGAATTTTAGTATTTTTACCAGTTCTACATGGGTTTGCTGTAACAAGCAAGTCATTCCAGCCCTAGTCAATCCAGCCACAAGTTATTCCGGCCCAAGTCAATCCAGCCACAAGTCATTCCGGCCCAAGTCAATCCAGCCACAAGTCATTCCGGCCCAAGTCAATCCAGCCACAAGTCATTCCGGTCCTAGTCAATCCAGCCACAGGTCATTCCGGCCCTAGTCAATCCAGCCACAAGTTATTCCGGCCCAAGTCAATCCAGCCACAAGTCATTCCGGCCCAAGTCAATCCAGCCACAAGTCATTCCGGCCCAAGTCAATCCAGCCACAAGTCATTCCGGCCCAAGTCAATCCAGCCACAAGTCATTCCGGTTCCATAAAATTATTAATGATATTAAGGGTGAAGTGTATTAATAAATGAAAATAATGTTTTCTCTTAATTTGAACTCTTCACATCGGAAGATACCGGAAATATTAAGATGATATCGTATTGTGGAATAGTATTTTACAAATGAAATGATAATGAGCAGACAGCGGACAAAAGTATGCACACATCGCTGACACGATTCTAAATTTACCTTTATCTTTGATGTAAAACTACAATTTTTTTAAACTATTATCCCGAAGTCGATTGATGTCTGATTTTGATCAACAAAAGCAGACTTGAAGGAAATTTTACTGTGAACTTGTTGCATTGCTGCTAACCATCCAGCATTCACAGACGGGCTTAGAATCAAGATAATGTGTCTGAATGGAGCGACATGTCTATCTGTGGACTGTTGTTAAGTGAGCTAGAACTATAAAAATCCAACTGTAGGAAGTATAAGTGCCAGTATTTTGCCATCACTTTTTTTTTTTTTCTTCTCAACTGCAAAATACATCAATACAGAATAGAGTACAATAATATAATAACATATAAAACATCATACAATCTATATAGTAAAGTACAATTAAATCTTCTTACAATCTTTTCCAAGCAGTGGAGTTTTTTTTTTTTTTTTTAAATATAAAAGATGAGAAAAGAGGTATTTCATAGTTTAAAATTGTTTACTAATGATATATGTGATAAAAACATTTTTTTTTTTATATAATTAGGAAAAAAAGTAGATAAGAATTTTAGTGTATTTATAAAAAAAAAAAGAAAAAAAAAAAAGACATTGAGAAGATGAGATTGTACTTTATATTGGCATTTATATGTAAAACTTTTATGGTCTGGCCTGGTGCAAACAATCAATTGGACTATAACACTGTACCAGATATACAAAAGTATTATTTGGATGGATCAAATATTCATATTGTTTTAATTACCCCGTAATGAGTATACTATAAAGTATACTATAGTATAGTAAATATAAACAAGAAAAGTATATTTAGATAGACTATATCAGTTAATATTCAATGGTGTCTCTATGGAAAGGGAATTTACATAAGAATAAAAAATATGTCAACAATCCTCAAACAGTTTTTCAAAAGTACTCCAATGTAATTGAAATTCTGCAATGCTTTGATTTCGGACAGCAATCATTTTTTCAGTTTTATATAAATCTATCAAACAGGCTTTAAGCGAATGAAAGGATAATTTTTTCTTCAGACATCTGTTTGTATATTATATATATAGTATTTTATGTTTAGTAAAATGGCATTTGCCATCACTTGGCGTCTGTCGTCCGTTAACTTTTCACATTTTAATCTTCTCTTCTGAAACCGCTCAGCCAAATGAAGTGAAACTTAGGAAGCATCTATGGAAGGTCCTCTGTAAAGATTGCTCATTTTGTCCCGATCCATCAACAAACATGGCCGCCATAGGCAATTCTTGTTTCTGATTGGCCGATTTAAAAAAAATCTTCTCCTCTAAAACCGCTTGGTCAAATGAACCGAAACTTGGTAGGAAGCATCTATGGCAGGTCCTCTGTAAAGACTGCTCATTTCGTCCTGATCCGTTAACAAACATGGACGCCACAGACCATTCTTGTTTCTGAATGGTCGATTTCTAAATACATCTTCTCCTCTGAAACCGCTTGGTCAAATGAATCGAAACTTGGGAGGGAGCATCCTTGGAAGGTCCTCTATAAAGATTGCTCATTTCGTCCCGATTCATTAACAAACATGGCTGCCACAGGCAATTCTTGTTTCTGATTGGTCGATTTCTAAAAATCTTCTCCTCTGAAACCGCTTGGCCAAATGAACCGAAACTTAGTAGGAAGCATCTATGGAAGGTCCTCTATATAAATTGCTCATTTTGTCCCGATTGGTTAACAAACATGGCCGCCACAGGCAATTCTTGTTTCTGATTGGTTGATTTCTAAACAATCTCTGTTAAAAGAAAGATAACTCTTGTTTAAATATAGATATCTGTATTCAAAATGCAGTTATCTCTATACAGATATTGCTGATTTTTAAAAATCTTGTCCTCTGAAACCGCTTGGCGAAATGATCTGAAACTTGGTAGGAAGTATCTATGGAAGGTCTTCTGTAAAGGTTACTAATTTCGTCCCGATCAATCAACAAGCATGGCCGCCACAGGTGACTCTTGTTTCTGATTGGTTGATTTCTAAGAAAATCTTCTCCTCTGAAACCGCTTGTCCAAATGAACCGAAACTTGGTAGGAAACATCTATGGGCGGTCCTCTATTAAAAGTGCTCATTTCGTCCAGATCCATTGACAAACATGGCCGCCACAGGCAATTCTTGTTTCTGATTGGTTGATTTCTAAAAATCTTCTCCTCTGAAACGGCTTGTTCAAATGATCCGAAACTTGGTAGGAAGCATCTATGGAAGGTCCTCTATAAAGATTACTCATTCTGTCCCAATCCGTTAACAAACATGGCCACCACAGGTGATTCTTGTTTCTGATTGGCTGATTTTTTAGATTCTTCTCCTCTGAAACCGTTTGGCCAAATGAACTGAAACGTGGTAGGAAGCATCTATGGAAAGTCCTCTGTTGTGATTGCTCATATCGTCCCGATCCATTAACAAACATGGCCACCACAGACAATTCTTTTTTCTGATTGGTTGATTTCTAAAACCGCTTTGCCAAATGAACCGAAACTTGGTAGGATGCATCTATGGGAGGTCCTCTATAAAGATTGCTCATTTCGTCCCGATCCATTAACAGATATGGCTGCCATAGGCACTTCTTGTTTCTGATTGGTCGATTTCTAAAAATCTTCTACTCTGAAACAGCTTGGCCAAATGGACCGAAACGTGGTAGGAAGCATCTATGGAAGGTCCTCTATGGGAATTGCTCATTCCGTTTTGATCCGTTAACAAACATGGCCGTCATAGGCAATTCTTGTTTCTTATTGGTCGATTTCTAAAACAGTTTTTCCTCTGAAACCGCTTGGCCAAATGATATGAAACTTGGTAAGAAGCATCAATGGAAGGTCCTCTATAGAGATTGCTCATTTCGTTTTGATCCATTAACAAACATGGCTGCCACAGGCAATTCTTGTTTTAGATTGGCCGATTTCTAAAAATCTTCTTCTCTAAAACTGCTTTGCCAAAATGAACCGATATTTGGTGGGAAGCACCTATGGAAGGTTCTGTATTAAGTTTCCTCAAAGCAGAATGAAAGATGAGCGACACAGGCTCAGTTCAGTGCTGATCCTCTAGCTCATTTAAATATTGGTAGAAGTTTGATCGATTCCTAGTACATTGTAGTGTATTATTAATATGCTTCTTATACATTTCCAGCAGTCAAATAAAAAATGGAAGAATACAGTGCACAGCTGTATGGAGGAGCAAGAAGCTTTCTGTTTCAGTCCACAAACAGAGAAATGAATGACAAAGCTCCCTCTGGAGGTCAACCCACATTTTGGATGTTTGTACTACCTGGTGGACCAACAGATCATTATAATGAAGTGTATCCAGGAATTATAATAGGGGACAAGTATGTAAAACATTTTTTTAGCTATTAAAGAAATATAGTTTTTCGGTGCATTAACAGAACTTGTTTTATGGTTAAAATTTAATGTACAGATATCAATCATCACTTAATTAACCATTAGTTGGTTTGAATGCCATTTTCAAAAATATTTCAGTTTTATCATGGCAGTCAAATTTAATAGTTTAGGAAACTGGATAATTGAAGAAAATCACTAAACTGCTGCTGATGACTGACAAACTATCTCATTCTTGCCATGGGAGGTTAAGTAAATTCATAACTAGTTATGATATGCAGTCAGTAAATCCAGCTAGCATGTATCGACCATGTTAATACACTTCAAAATCAAACATATGCTAAACAACCAAAATAGCTTCCATCTCAGGACTGGATATTGTTTAACATATAAGACCTGACCCTATTTAAGAATTGAATGCATTTTTTTGTAGTTTTATAGGTGTGTAAAAGTGTGGACTAAGACACAAAAATGCATTCAATTCTTATATTTACATTTAAATCACACCAAAATTTAATATAGTTGAATTTTTCGTTGTGAATTTTATTTGTGTTAGAAATGACTACGCCATTGATTGTTTACATCTGACGTCGTCATGGAGGCACGTGCAAGTTCGGGTTTGAGTTTTATTGGGATGTAAAACATCTCTTTTATATAATCATGTGACCACTTCATAACCAATCATATTGTAACATTTCAATGAAAAACGGAAGTAATATAATTATAGGAATATGAATAGAAACCACAAATTTGCTTTAACTCATCAATAACTAGGCATGTAAAAATGGCTCAAGTGAACATTCTAAATTTCCACCTATAGGCTCATGAGTATTTACCTATATAATACCGGTATATTGTGTGTATATTATAGACTTGCCTTCATCATATATATAGCAGAAATACTGCAATAGGCTGAAGAACTGTTGATGTTAATTGTTTTGATTTTGTTTCATGGAAAGTATTTTGAAGTTTTAAACTTAAATGGAGGGACATTCTTGTATGATATGATTTATACTATACACATGTACATTTTCATTTAATTAAATTTTCTTTCTTTATTTTTTATTAATCCTAATCACAGGGCTCATAACAAGTATATTATCATATGGGGGAAATACATATCTTAAACATACATACAAGATACTTTCATACCAAAAACACACTTACTAAAAATTTGTGATTGAATAGTCAGCTATTCAAAGAGAGACAACTCAATTTGTTCTTATATACTTTTACACAAATAATATAACCATAACTATAAATATGTTATACTACTATTAACTATTGGTCAACAATCTCATTTGTTTTTCTCAATGTAAATACTAATTCTAGATAATCACAGAACTTAACACAGAATAAACTGTAGGTCCTCATTTGGCAAAATCTATATTATTTAATTTGCTGCATTCAAATGTTTAAAGATATCATCACAAAATGGTTTACTTTTACCACTGTAATACACTTCATCTTCTACCAGGTTAAGTGAACAGAATTGATAAATTCTTTCAGAGCGAGGTAATATTGCAAATTTTCCAATATTATTTATTTTTCCTTCATACTATCCTCTTTCTATCCAGAGACAGTGATAACTTAATCTAAATCTGGAGAGTTAAATGACATTTATATTGGTCTTTGATAGTCAGGTAATTTTTGCATTCAAAAATTGACTTGAAGTTGAAAAAAGTTTCAAGTTTGCAATGTGACATTCAAACAAAACTTCAAAGGTGGATATCATTCTATTTATATATAAATCATAAAATATCTTTTGTTACAGAGAAATTGCTTCAGACATTGCCAAACTACAAAAAGAGAATATCACTCATGTCTTAAATTGTGCCCAAGGAACCAAATTTAATCAGATAGACACTTCAGCAAGTTACTTCAAAAGTGCTGGAATAGAATATCATGGTATAAAAGCTAATGACATAATAACATTCAAAATGGCACCAGAATTTACTAAAGCTGCTGAATTTTTGGAGAATGCATTAAAAACCAAAGGTAACTATCATTGGATTATGTGTTACATAATATTATACTGGTACAATATTGTATCTTGATAGAACTGCAGTGATGTTTAATATTATACTGGTACAATATTGTATCTTGATAGAACTGCAGTGATGTTTAATATTATACTGGTACAATATTGTATCTTGATAGAACTGCAGTGATGTTTAATATTATACTGGTACAATATTGTATCTTGATAGAACTGCAGTGATGTTTAATATTATACTGGTACAATATTGTATCTTGATAGAACTGCAGTGATGTTTAATATTATACTGGTACAATATTGTATCTTGATAGAACTGCAGTGATGTTTAATATTATACTGGTACAATATTGTATCTTGATAGAACTGCAGTGATGTTTAATATTATACTGGTACAATATTGTATCTTGATAGAACTGCAGTGATGTTTAATATTATACTGGTACAATATTGTATCTTGATAGAACTGCAGTGATGTTTAATATTATACTGGTACAATATTGTATCTTGATGGAACTGCAGTGATGTTTAATATTATACTGGTACAATATTGTATCTTGATAGAACCGCAGTGATGGTCGGGTCAAACCAAAGTCAATAAACATGCAACATTAAGGAGAAAGAGCAAAGATTGGTTGGATCTGAATCAGAATACTGTGTTTGAATAGAGTGACATGTCTACTCACAGACTGTTGTTTCATTGAGCTAGCAAAATAACATTCTCTTTTTTTTATTGGATTAAAATAAAGGAAAAGGAATGGGCAATAATATTTTTTAATTGGAACATAAAAAAAAAGGGAGAAAATCAGTTTTCTTTCAAAGGGAACACATTTTTGACAAAGTAAAATATATTTGATTTTTAAAAACAAAGCAACACCTACTTGGATGTAACACACTAGAGCTTTGCATATTTCTCTAAAGTATACTGAAAAAAACAGGACCACTGGAATAGACTGGGTAAAACATTACTTTGATGACTAGACCGGAAGAGGAAAACATAACTCCTTTAACTGGAACAGACTGGATACATTAATCCTTTGACTGCAACATAATAGGTAAAAATAACTGGTTTTGACTGGGTTATCAATGCTTTGGCTTTTACTGGATTATACTGGTTAAAACATTACTTTTGTAACTGGAATATTCCACTTGACTCGAAACCGGTTAAAGACACGCGCGCTTTGCATTCGACTGTTTAACCGTTTAAATATTACTAATACTATTATCGGGGTGTAGTGACTTATGACTATGTTATTAATGATCTACAATTCTTCATATTTTTTTCAGGTAATAAAGTATATGTGCATTGTCATCAGGGAATAAGTCGATCAGCGACCATTGTCTTAGCATTTCTCATGTTAAAAAGGGGACTTCCACTTATGGAAGCACTTAAGACAATAAGAGAAAAGAGATCGATACATCCAAATGACGGATTTGTTAAACAGTTGTGTATTCTGAACAGACAATTGTTTGAAAAAGATCATGCGGAGAACTGAAATAATTCAAAAGAGCATTCACTCTAAAATCTTTAGCAGCCCTGGTAAAGTACTAAATTCTGGTTATTGATTAATATTAATCACATTAATCATGCTATGTATTTTTGTTTCTAAGGAGAACAATGTGATTCAGAAGTATAGAAATATATGATTACCCTGCATGTCCCTGATAATGTAAACAACAAATATTACTTGTCCAATCATAACTTCACTTGTCTGAATTTATGCAAATTAATTAAGAAAAACCTTATTGTATCATTATACCATATTACCTGTAAAAATATATATCTCTGTGCATTACTAATTAAGTTTATTGTCTTATATTTATACCGGATTGTCATCAATGTTATATCATGATTAGTTATATATTTGGAAGAGGTCATTGGGCCATTTGAGCTTTTGCTGTCACTTAGCATCAGTCATCATCTGTTGTCTAGAAAAAACAAGATTGGTGTTACAGCTGGCCAAATATTAACACAGGACCCCAGTGGATTTTTTTTTTAACCATCTCCGAAATCCCAACTGATGGAACTCAAACTGTACATGAGTGATCATTTTATGGTCCTTTTTAAAGTTATGGTTTCTTTTGTAGATAAAAAAAAATGGTAGATAACTGTCATAACTGTAAATGGTTAAATGTTAAAAAGAACCTATAGGAAAAGTAAAAAAAATCTTTTTAGAAACTATATAACTGATTTTCATAAATAGTCCTTTACTAATTAATGGTACATTGTATACAGTTTTTTGTGTTTTTTTTCATCCAATAATCAGCAAGTTTAAAACGATGATAACCAGATGTGTAATACAGAGCCCTGTGAGCCCTTGGTTGATAATTAGTACATGTGATGAGGGAACAAAAAAAAATCCATTTTGATGAGAAAGGTAAAGAGATAATGAAAATGGCTCCTGGGAACCTCTGGTTCTGTTGAATTACAAATGTTAACCCAAACTGTATACATGAATGATAATTGAATGATCACTAGCAAAGTTGACATTGGTATGTGATTTTGAAATTGAAGATGGCCACCACCACAGGTCAAAGTTTAACATAAAACCTTTTGGGACAATTTAAAAAAATTCTCCTTTGAAACTAATAAATCATCTAAAAAAAACTTGGCTGGAATGGTCCTTATAGAGTCTTCTAAAAAGTTTTTGTGTCAATAACAATTCCAATATAGTTATTGCAGGACATACATGACATAGTTTCCTAAAAATCTGTCTTCTGTATTGTAAAACCATGGTGTGAAAAGAGCAAAAGAATCTTCAGAGAAACTGCTCTACTGATGTTTCTGTACTAACTACCGGTATTTAGTGTGTAGATTTTTCTTGGGGAATGTCTTTTTCATTCAATAATGAGCCAGTTTATAACAATCCATGTGAGCTGATACAGACTCTGATGAACTTGTAATTTATAATAATTATATACAATTCTGTAATGTACATTTTTTTTTAAATAATTGTATTTGTCTACCTGCACAGACTCAGGTGAACCTCTATTTTATAATAATTATTTTTAAATTTTGTAATGTACATTTTTAAAAATAATTGTATTTGTCCACCTGCACAGACTCAGGTGAATCTCTATTTTATAATAATTATTTTTAAATTTTGTAATGTACATTTTTAAAAATAATTGTATTTGTCCACCTGCACAGACTCAGGTGAACCTCTATTTTATAATAATTATTTTTAAATTTTGTAATGTACATTTTAAAAAATGATTGTATTTGTCCACCAAACTGTGATAATTTGTACATGAATTCTTACTCAGATTATAGTATTATGTTCTTTATGTATGGCTGAAATACATTTAAAATTGATTGTGAAAATTTGTTATTTTCAATTGATATTTTATTGAGAGAGCACATTAAATTTCACTGGGAGCTAAATTCAATAACCTTGGTTGAAATTCATTAGTTTTGTTAAAAAGTAATTTCTTACTTAGTTTGAGTAAGTTCGTGACTAATTGTTGTTTAATGCCAAATGAGCAATTTTACAGCTATATCATGACAAGAACAAGTTACATTCGATGAGATTGTGATGCTGTCCACTTTGTACTAGACTAACATGCTTGGTTGGATTTTTATATTGCTACTTCACTGAAACAAGTCCGCGAGTGGACACGTTGCTCCATTCTGACACATTATCCTGATTCTGGGCCAACCAACTTTGCTATTATTCCCTAATGCTGTGTGCTTAGCGGAGAAGAAATACCAATTTTATAGTCTTTAGGGCCCACGATCTATTGCACTGGAGGCTAGCATGTCCACTTAATTTCCTCATCAGTATAGCAAGAAAGAGGGGATGCATAGTATTTGTACTTTTTAAAATTGTAAAAGGGTTATAGGTTATCAGTCACTTTCAACAAAAGTTTAGTTATATCATGGCAGTCAGAGTGGGTGTTGAGGAAACAGGAGAAAACCAAGACTTGCTGACAAATCACTGACAAACTTTAATAATAATATAGTAGATATCTAATTTAGAATGATGCTGTCTTGGAGTAACGTTCATCAGGTACCCTCATAGCAAAAACATTGGAAAGCCAAATAATGATCACATACCGGTGTATCAAATATACCTCACCAGGAAAGGGACTAGATGTCACAGTTTTAGTAGTATTTGGGACTGATTGCATATTAGGTAGGTGTAATATCAATTTAATAACATATGATCACTGTCATAATATCCCAATCATCAATTGTACTTCATGTATAGAATATAAGGCATATTAATTAAAGACTTCAAAATTGGAATAAACTGACATAGTCATTAAGGAACCCACAGCCAGGACAATCTTAGAAGTTCGAATGAAGAGTTAATTATAGATGGTCTATCCAGGACAATCTTAGAAGTTAGAATGAAGAGTTAATTATAGATGGTCTATCCAGGACAATCTTAGAAGTTAGAATGAAGAGATAATTATAGATGGTCTATCCAGGACAATCTTAGAAGTTAGAATGAAGAGATAATTATAGATGGTCTATCCAGGACAATCTTAGAAGTTAGAATGAAGAGATAATTATAGATGGTCTATCCAGGACAATCTTAGAAGTTAGAATGAAGAGATAATTATAGATGGTCTATCCAGGACAATCTTAGAAGTTAGAATGAAGAGATAATTATAGATGGTCTATCCAGGACAATCTTAGAAGTTAGAATGAAGAGATAATTATAGATGGTCTATTAGAATGAAGAGATAATTATAGATGGTCTATCCAGGACAATCTTAGAAGTTAGAATGAAGAGTTAATTATAGATGGTCTATCCAGGACAATCTTAGAAGTTAGAATGAAGAGATAATTATAGATGGTCTATCCAGGACAATCTTAGAAGTTAGAATGAAGAGATAATTATAGATGGTCTATCCAGGACAATCTTAGAAGTTAGAATGAAGAGATAATTATAGATGGTCTATCCAGGACAATCTTAGAAGTTAGAATGAAGAGATAATTATAGATGGTCTATCCAGGACAATCTTAGAAGTTAGAATGAAGAGATAATTATAGATGGTCTGTTAGAATGAAGAGATAATTATAGATGGTCTATCCAGGACAATCTTAGAAGTTAGAATGAAGAGATAATTATAGATGGTCTGTTAGAATGAAGAGATAATTATAGATGGTCTATTAGAATGAAGAGATAATTATAGATGGTCTGTTAGAATGAAGAGATAATTATAGATGGTCTATCCAGGACAATCTTAGAAGTTAGAATGAAGAGATAATTATAGATGGTCTATCCAGGACAATCTTAGAAGCTAGAATGAAGAGATAATTATAGATGGTCTATCCAGGACAATCTTAGAAGTTAGAATGAAGAGATAATTATAGATGGTCTATCCAGGACAATCTTAGAAGTTAGAATGAAGAGATAATTATAGATGGTCTGTTAGAATGAAGAGATAATTATAGATGGTCTATCCAGGACAATCTTAGAAGTTAGAATGAAGAGATAATTATAGATGGTCTATCGAGGACAATCTTAGAAGTTAGAATGAAGAGATAATTATAGATGGTCTATCCAGGACAATCTTAGAAGTTAGAATGAAGAGATAATTATAGATGGTCTATTAGAATGAAGAGATAATTATAGATGGTCTATCCAGGACAATTTTAGAAGTTAGAATGAAGAGATAATTATAGATGGTCTATTAGAATGAAGAGATAATTATAGATGGTCTATCCAGGACAATCTTAGAAGTTAGAATGAAGAGATAATTATAGATGATCTATCCAGGACAATCTTAGAAGTTAGAATGAAGAGATAATTATAGATGGTCTATCCAGGACAATCTTAGAAGTTAGAATGAAGAGATAATTATAGATGGTCTATCCAGGACAATCTTAGAAGTTAGAATGAAGAGATAATTATAGATGGTCTATCCAGTAAAATCTTAGAAGTTAGAATGAAGAGATAATTATAGATGGTCTATTAGAATGAAGACATAATTATAGATGGTCTATCCAGGACAATCTTAGAAGTTAGAATGAAGAGATAATTATAGATGGTCTATCCAGTAAAATCTTAGAAGTTAGAATGAAGAGATAATTATAGATGGTCTATTAGAATGAAGACATAATTATAGATGGTCTATCCAGGACAATCTTAGAAGTTAGAATGAAGAGATAATTATAGATGGTCTATTAGAATGAAGAGATAATTATAGATGGTCTATCCAGGACAATCTTAGAAGTTAGAATGAAGAGATAATTATAGATGGTCTATCCAGGACAATCTTAGAAGTTAGAATGAAGAGATAATTATAGATGGTCTATTAGAATGAAGAGATAATTATAGATGGTCTATCCAGGACAATCTTAGAAGTTAGAATGAAGAGTTAATTATAGATGGTCTATCCAGGACAATCTTAGAAGTTAGAATGAAGAGATAATTATAGATGGTCTATCCAGGACAATCTTAGAAGTTAGAATGAAGAGATAATTATAGATGGTCTATCCAGGACAATCTTAGAAGTTAGAATGAAGAGATAATTATAGATGGTCTATCCAGGACAATCTTAGAAGTTAGAATGAAGAGATAATTATAGATGGTCTATCCAGGACAATCTTAGAAGTTAGAATGAAGAGATATTTATAGATGGTCTGTTAGAATGAAGAGATAATTATAGATGGTCTATCCAGGACAATCTTAGAAGTTAGAATGAAGAGATAATTATAGATGGTCTGTTAGAATGAAGAGATAATTATAGATGGTCTATTAGAATGAAGAGATAATTATAGATGGTCTGTTAGAATGAAGAGATAATTATAGATGGTCTATCCAGGACAATCTTAGAAGTTAGAATGAAGAGATAATTATAGATGGTCTATCCAGGACAATCTTAGAAGCTAGAATGAAGAGATAATTATAGATGGTCTATCCAGGACAATCTTAGAAGTTAGAATGAAGAGATAATTATAGATGGTCTATCCAGGACAATCTTAGAAGTTAGAATGAAGAGATAATTATAGATGGTCTGTTAGAATGAAGAGATAATTATAGATGGTCTATCCAGGACAATCTTAGAAGTTAGAATGAAGAGATAATTATAGATGGTCTATCGAGGACAATCTTAGAAGTTAGAATGAAGAGATAATTATAGATGGTCTATCCAGGACAATCTTAGAAGTTAGAATGAAGAGATAATTATAGATGGTCTATTAGAATGAAGAGATAATTATAGATGGTCTATCCAGGACAATTTTAGAAGTTAGAATGAAGAGATAATTATAGATGGTCTATCCAGGACAATCTTAGAAGTTAGAATGAAGAGATAATTATAGATGATCTATCCAGGACAATCTTAGAAGTTAGAATGAAGAGATAATTATAGATGGTCTATCCAGGACAATCTTAGAAGTTAGAATGAAGAGATAATTATAGATGGTCTATCCAGGACAATCTTAGAAGTTAGAATGAAGAGATAATTATAGATGGTCTATCCAGTAAAATCTTAGAAGTTAGAATGAAGAGATAATTATAGATGGTCTATTAGAATGAAGACATAATTATAGATGGTCTATCCAGGACAATCTTAGAAGTTAGAATGAAGAGATAATTATAGATGGTCTATCCAGTAAAATCTTAGAAGTTAGAATGAAGAGATAATTATAGATGGTCTATTAGAATGAAGACATAATTATAGATGGTCTATCCAGGACAATCTTAGAAGTTAGAATGAAGAGATAATTATAGATGGTCTATTAGAATGAAGAGATAATTATAGATGGTCTATCCAGGACAATCTTAGAAGTTAGAATGAAGAGATAATTATAGATGGTCTATTCAGGACAATCTTGGAAGTTAGAATGAAGAGATAATTATAGATGGTCTATCCAGGACAATCTTAGAAGTTAGAATGAAGAGATAATTATAGATGGTCTATCCAGGACAATCTTGGTAGTTAGAATGAAGAGATAATTATAGATGGTCTATTAGAATGAAGAGATAATTATAGATGGTCTATCCAGGACAATCTTAGAAGTTAGAATGAAGAGATAATTATAGATGGTCTATTCAGGACAATCTTGGAAGTTAGAATGAAGAGATAATTATAGATGGTCTATCCAGGACAATCTTAGAAGTTAGAATGAAGAGATAATTATAGATGGTCTATTAGAATGAAGAGATAATTATAGATGGTCTATCCAGGACAATCTTAGAAGTTAGAATGAAGAGATAATTATAGATGGTCTATCCAGGACAATCTTAGAAGTTAGAATGAAGAGATAATTATAGATGGTCTATCCAGGACAATCTTAGAAGTTAGAATGAAGAGATAATTATAGATGGTCTATCCAGGACAATCTTAGAAGTTAGAATGAAGAGATAATTATAGATGGTCTATCCAGGACAATCTTAGAAGTTAGAATGAAGAGATAATTATAGATGGTCTATCCAGGACAATCTTAGAAGTTAGAATGAAGAGATAATTATAGATGGTCTATCCAGGACAATCTTAGTAGTTAGAATGAAGAGATAATTATAGATGGTCTATTAGAATGAAGAGATAATTATAGATGGTCTATCCAGGACAATCTTAGAAGTTAGAATGAAGAGATAATTATAGATGGTCTATCCAGGACAATCTTAGAAGTTAGAATGAAGAGATAATTATAGATGGTCTATCCAGGACAATCTTAGAAGTTAGAATGAAGAGATAATTATAGATGGTCTGTTAGAATGAAGAGATAATTATAGATGGTCTATCCAGGACAATCTTAGAAGTTAGAATGAAGAGATAATTATAGATGGTCTATCCAGGACAATCGTAGAAGTTAGAATGAAGAGATAATTATAGATGGTCTATCCAGGACAATCTTAGAAGTTAGAATGAAGAGATAATTATAGATGGTCTATTAGAATGAAGAAATAATTATAGATGGTCTATCCAGGACAATCTTAGAAGTTAGAATGAAGAGATAATTATAGATGGTCTATCCAGGACAATCTTAGAAGTTAGAATGAAGAGATAATTATAGATGGTCTATCCAGGCCAATCTTAGAAGTTAGAATGAAGAGATAATTATAGATGGTCTATCCAGGACAATCTTAGAAGTTAGAATGAAGAGATAATTATAGATGGTCTATTAGAATGAAGAGATAATTATAGATGGTCTATCCAGGACAATCTTAGAAGTTAGAATGAAGAGATAATTATAGATGGTCTATCCAGGACAATCTTAGAAGTTAGAATGAAGAGATAATTATAGATGGTCTGTTAGAATGAAGAGATAATTATAGATGGTCTATCCAGGACAATCTTAGAAGTTAGAATGAAGAGATAATTATAGATGGTCTATCCAGGACAATCTTAGAAGTTAGAATGAAGAGATAATTATAGATGGTTTATTAGAATGAAGACATAATTATAGATGGTCTATCCAGGACAATCTTAGAAGTTAAAATGAAGAGATAATTATAGATGGTCTATTAGAATGAAGAGATAATTATAGATGGTCTATCCAGGACAATCTTGGTAGTTAGAATGAAGAGATAATTATAGATGGTCTATCCAGGACAATCTTAGAAGTTAGAATGAAGAGATAATTATAGATGGTCTATCCAGGACAATCTTAGAAGTTAGAATGAAGAGATAATTATAGATGGTCTATTAGAATGAAGAAATAATTATAGATGGTCTATCCAGGACAATCTTAGAAGTTAGAATGAAGAGATAATTATAGATGGTCTGTTAGAATGAAGAGATAATTATAGATGGTCTATCCAGGACAATCTTAGAAGTTAGAATGAAGAGATAATTATAGATGGTCTATCCAGGACAATCTTAGAAGTTAGAATGAAGAGATAATTATAGATGGTCTGTTAGAATGAAGAGATAATTATAGATGGTCTATCCAGGACAATCTTAGAAGTTAGAATGAAGAGATAATTATAGATGGTCTATCCAGGACAATCTTAGAAGTTAGAATGAAGAGATAATTATAGATGGTCTATCCAGGACAATCTTAGAAGTTAGAATGAAGAGATAATTATAGATGGTCTATCCAGGACAATCTTAGAAGTTAGAATGAAGAGATAATTATAGATGGTCTATCCAGGACAATCTTAGAAGTTAGAATGAAGAGATAACTATAGATGGTCTGTTAGAATGAAGAGATAATTATAGATGGTCTATCCAGGACAATCTTAGAAGTTAGAATGAAGAGATCATTATAGATGGTCTATCCAGGACAATCTTAGAAGTTAGAATGAAGAGATAATTATAGATGGTCTATTAGAATGAAGAAATAATTATAGATGGTCTATCCAGGACAATCTTAGAAGTTAGAATGAAGAGATAATTATAGATGGTCTATCCAGGACAATCTTAGAAGTTAGAATGAAGAGATAATTATAGATGGTCTATCCAGGACAATCTTAGAAGTTAGAATGAAGAGATAATTATAGATGGTCTATCCAGGACAATCTTAGAAGTTAGAATGAAGAGATAATTATAGATGGTCTATTAGAATGAAGAGATAATTATAGATGGTCTATCCAGGACAATCTTAGAAGTTAGAATGAAGAGATAATTATAGATGGTCTATCCAGGACAATCTTAGAAGTTAGAATGAAAAGATAATTATAGATGGTCTATTAGAATGAAGAGATAATTATAGATGGTCTATTAGAATGAAGAGATAATTATAGATGGTCTATCCAGGACAATCTTAGAAGTTAGAATGAAGAGATAATTATAGATGGTCTATCCAGGACAATCTTAGAAGTTAGAATGAAGAGATAATTATAGATGGTCTATCCAGGACAATCTTAGAAGTTAGAATGAAGAGATAATTATAGATGGTCTGTTAGAATGAAGAGATAATTATAGATGGTCTATCCAGGACAATCTTAGAAGTTAGAATGAAGAGATAATTATAGATGGTCTATCCAGGACAATCTTAGAAGTTAGAATGAAGAGATAATTATAGATGGTCTATCCAGGACAATCTTAGAAGTTAGAATGAAGAGATAATTATAGATGGTCTATCCAGGACAATCTTAGAAGTTAGAATGAAGAGATAATTATAGATGGTCTGTTAGAATGAAGAGATAATTATAGATGGTCTATCCAGGACAATCTTAGAAGTTAGAATGAAGAGATAATTATAGATGGTCTATCCAGGACAATCTTAGAAGTTAGAATGAAGAGATAATTATAGATGGTCTATCCAGGACAATCTTAGAAGTTAGAATGAAGAGATAATTATAGATGGTCTATTAGAATGAAGAAATAATTATAGATGGTCTATCCAGGACAATCTTAGAAGTTAGAATGAAGAGATAATTATAGATAGTCTATCCAGGACAATCTTAGAAGTTAGAATGAAGAGATAATTATAGATGGTCTATCCAGGACAATCTTAGAAGTTAGAATGAAGAGATAATTATAGATGGTCTATTAGAATGAAGAGATAATTATAGATGGTCTATCCAGGACAATCTTAGAAGTTAGAATGAAGAGATAATTATAGATGGTCTATCGAGGACAATCTTAGAAGTTAGAATGAAGAGATAATTATAGATGGTCTATCCAGGACAATCTTAGAAGTTAGAATGAAGAGATAATTATAGATGGTCTGTTAGAATGAAGAGATAATTATAGATGGTCTATCCAGGACAATCTTAGAAGTTAGAATGAAGAGATAATTATAGATGGTCTATCCAGGACAATCTTAGAAGTTAGAATGAAGAGATAATTATAGATGGTCTATCCAGGACAATCTTAGAAGTTAGAATGAAGAGATAATTATAGATGGTCTATTAGAATGAAGAAATAATTATAGATGGTCTATCCAGGACAATCTTAGAAGTTAGAATGAAGAGATAATTATAGATGGTCTATCCAGGACAATCTTAGAAGTTAGAATGAAGAGATAATTATAGATGGTCTATCCAGGACAATCTTAGAAGTTAGAATGAAGAGATAATTATAGATGGTCTATCCAGGACAATCTTAGAAGTTAGAATGAAGAGATAATTATAGATGGTCTATTAGAATGAAGAGATAATTATAGATGGTCTATCCAGGACAATCTTAGAAGTTAGAATGAAGAGATAATTATAGATGGTCTGTTAGAATGAAGAGATAATTATAGATGGTTTATTAGAATGAAGACATAATTATAGATGGTCTATCCAGGACAATCTTAGAAGTTAAAATGAAGAGATAATTATAGATGGTCTATTAGAATGAAGAGATAATTATAGATGGTCTATCCAGGACAATCTTGGTAGTTAGAATGAAGAGATAATTATAGATGGTCTATCCAGGACAATCTTAGAAGTTAGAATGAAGAGATAATTATAGATGGTCTATCCAGGACAATCTTAGAAGTTAGAATGAAGAGATAATTATAGATGGTCTATCCAGGACAATCTTAGAAGTTAGAATGAAGAGATAATTATAGATGGTCTATCCAGGACAATCTTAGAAGTTAGAATGAAGAGATAATTATAGATGGTCTATTAGAATGAAGAGATAATTATAGATGGTCTATCCAGGACAATCTTAGAAGTTAGAATGAAGAGATAATTATAGATGGTCTATCCAGGACAATCTTAGAAGTTAGAATGAAAAGATAATTATAGATGGTCTATTAGAATGAAGAGATAATTATAGATGGTCTATTAGAATGAAGAGATAATTATAGATGGTCTATCCAGGACAATCTTAGAAGTTAGAATGAAGAGATAATTATAGATGGTCTATCCAGGACAATCTTAGAAGTTAGAATGAAGAGATAATTATAGATGGTCTATCCAGGACAATCTTAGAAGTTAGAATGAAGAGATAATTATAGATGGTCTGTTAGAATGAAGAGATAATTATAGATGGTCTATCCAGGACAATCTTAGAAGTTAGAATGAAGAGATAATTATAGATGGTCTATCCAGGACAATCTTAGAAGTTAGAATGAAGAGATAATTATAGATGGTCTATCCAGGACAATCTTAGAAGTTAGAATGAAGAGATAATTATAGATGGTCTATCCAGGACAATCTTAGAAGTTAGAATGAAGAGATAATTATAGATGGTCTATCCAGGACAATCTTAGAAGTTAGAATGAAGAGATAATTATAGATGGTCTATCCAGGACAATCTTAGAAGTTAGAATGAAGAGATAATTATAGATGGTCTATTAGAATGAAGAAATAATTATAGATGGTCTATCCAGGACAATCTTAGAAGTTAGAATGAAGAGATAATTATAGATAGTCTATCCAGGACAATCTTAGAAGTTAGAATGAAGAGATAATTATAGATGGTCTATCCAGGACAATCTTAGAAGTTAGAATGAAGAGATAATTATAGATGGTCTATTAGAATGAAGAGATAATTATAGATGGTCTATCCAGGACAATCTTAGAAGTTAGAATGAAGAGATAATTATAGATGGTCTATCGAGGACAATCTTAGAAGTTAGAATGAAGAGATAATTATAGATGGTCTATCCAGGACAATCTTAGAAGTTAGAATGAAGAGATAATTATAGATGGTCTGTTAGAATGAAGAGATAATTATAGATGGTCTATCCAGGACAATCTTAGAAGTTAGAATGAAGAGATAATTATAGATGGTCTATCCAGGACAATCTTAGAAGTTAGAATGAAGAGATAATTATAGATGGTCTATCCAGGACAATCTTAGAAGTTAGAATGAAGAGATAATTATAGATGGTCTATTAGAATGAAGAAATAATTATAGATGGTCTATCCAGGACAATCTTAGAAGTTAGAATGAAGAGATAATTATAGATGGTCTATCCAGGACAATCTTAGAAGTTAGAATGAAGAGATAATTATAGATGGTCTATCCAGGACAATCTTAGAAGTTAGAATGAAGAGATAATTATAGATGGTCTATCCAGGACAATCTTAGAAGTTAGAATGAAGAGATAATTATAGATGGTCTATTAGAATGAAGAGATAATTATAGATGGTCTATCCAGGACAATCTTAGAAGTTAGAATGAAGAGATAATTATAGATGGTCTGTTAGAATGAAGAGATAATTATAGATGGTTTATTAGAATGAAGACATAATTATAGATGGTCTATCCAGGACAATCTTAGAAGTTAAAATGAAGAGATAATTATAGATGGTCTATTAGAATGAAGAGATAATTATAGATGGTCTATCCAGGACAATCTTGGTAGTTAGAATGAAGAGATAATTATAGATGGTCTATCCAGGACAATCTTAGAAGTTAGAATGAAGAGATAATTATAGATGGTCTATCCAGGACAATCTTAGAAGTTAGAATGAAGAGATAATTATAGATGGTCTATTAGAATGAAGAAATAATTATAGATGGTCTATCCAGGACAATCTTAGAAGTTAGAATGAAGAGATAATTATAGATGGTCTGTTAGAATGAAGAGATAATTATAGATGGTCTATCCAGGACAATCTTAGAAGTTAGAATGAAGAGATAATTATAGATGGTCTATCCAGGACAATCTTAGAAGTTAGAATGAAGAGATAATTATAGATGGTCTATCCAGGACAATCTTAGAAGTTAGAATGAAGAGATAATTATAGATGGTCTGTTAGAATGAAGAGATAATTATAGATGGTCTATCCAGGACAATCTTAGAAGTTAGAATGAAGAGATCATTATAGATGGTCTATCCAGGACAATCTTAGAAGTTAGAATGAAGAGATAATTATAGATGGTCTATTAGAATGAAGAGATAATTATAGATGGTCTATCCAGGACAATCTTAGAAGTTAGAATGAAGAGATAATTATAGATGGTCTATCCATGACAATCTTAGAAGTTAGAATGAAAAGATAATTATAGATGGTCTATTAGAATGAAGAGATAATTATAGATGGTCTATTAGAATGAAGAGATAATTATAGATGGTCTATCCAGGACAATCTTAGAAGTTAGAATGAAGAGATAATTATAGATGGTCTATCCAGGACAATCTTAGAAGTTAGAATGAAGAGATAATTATAGATGGTCTGTTAGAATGAAGAGATAATTATAGATGGTCTGTTAGAATGAAGAGATAATTATAGATGGTCTATCCAGGACAATCTTAGAAGTTAGAATGAAGAGATAATTATAGATGGTCTATCCAGGACAATCTTAGAAGTTAGAATGAAGAGATAATTATAGATGGTCTATCCAGGACAATCTTAGAAGTTAGAATGAAGAGATAATTATAGATGGTCTGTTAGAATGAAGAGATAATTATAGATGGTCTATCCAGGACAATCTTAGAAGTTAGAATGAAGAGATCATTATAGATGGTCTATCCAGGACAATCTTAGAAGTTAGAATGAAGAGATAATTATAGATGGTCTATTAGAATGAAGAAATAATTATAGATGGTCTATCCAGGACAATCTTAGAAGTTAGAATGAAGAGATAATTATAGATGGTCTATCCAGGACAATCTTAGAAGTTAGAATGAAGAGATAATTATAGATGGTCTATCCAGGACAATCTTAGAAGTTAGAATGAAGAGATAATTATAGATGGTCTATCCAGGACAATCTTAGAAGTTAGAATGAAGAGATAATTATAGATGGTCTATTAGAATGAAGAGATAATTATAGATGGTCTATCCAGGACAATCTTAGAAGTTAGAATGCAGAGATAATTATAGATGGTCTATCCAGGACAATCTTAGAAGTTAGAATGAAAAGATAATTATAGATGGTCTATTAGAATGAAGAGATAATTATAGATGGTCTATTAGAATGAAGAGATAATTATAGATGGTCTATCCAGGACAATCTTAGAAGTTAGAATGAAGAGATAATTATAGATGGTCTATCCAGGACAATCTTAGAAGTTAGAATGAAGAGATAATTATAGATGGTCTATCCAGGACAATCTTAGAAGTTAGAATGAAGAGATAATTATAGATGGTCTGTTAGAATGAAGAGATAATTATAGATGGTCTATCCAGGACAATCTTAGAAGTTAGAATGAAGAGATAATTATAGATGGTCTATCCAGGACAATCTTAGAAGTTAGAATGAAGAGATAATTATAGATGGTCTATTAGAATGAAGAAATAATTATAGATGGTCTATCCAGGACAATCTTAGAAGTTAGAATGAAGAGATAATTATAGATGGTCTATTAGAATGAAGACATAATTATAGATGGTCTATCCAGGACAATCTTAGAAGTTAGAATGAAGAGATAATTATAGATGGTCTATTAGAATGAGGAAATAATTATAGATGGTCTATCCAGGACAATCTTAGAAGTTAGAATGAAGAGATAATTATAGATGGTCTATCCAGGACAATCTTAGAAGTTAGAATGAAGAGATAATTATAGATGGTCTATCCAGTAAAATCTTAGAAGTTAGAATGAAGACATAATTATAGATGGTCTATCCAGGACAATCTTAGAAGTTAGAATGAAGAGATAATTATAGATGGTCTATCCAGTAAAATCTTAGAAGTTAGAATGAAGAGATAATTATAGATGGTCTATTAGAATGAAGAGATAATTATAAATGGTCTATCCAGGACAATCTTAGAAGTTAGAATGAAGAGATAATTATAGATGGTCTATCCAGGACAATCTTAGAAGTTAGAATGAAAAGATAATTATAGATGGTCTATTAGAATGAAGAGATAATTATAGATGATCTATTAGAATGAAGAGATAATTATAGATGGTCTATCCAGGACAATCTTAGAAGTTAGAATGAAGAGATAATTATAGATGGTCTATCCAGGACAATCTTAGAAGTTAGAATGAAGAGATAATTATAGATGGTCTATCCAGGACAATCTTAGAAGTTAGAATGAAGAGATAATTATAGATGGTCTGTTAGAATGAAGAGATAATTATAGATGGTCTATCCAGGACAATCTTAGAAGTTAGAATGAAGAGATAATTATAGATGGTCTATCCAGGACAATCTTAGAAGTTAGAATAAAGAGATAATTATAGATGGTCTATTAGAATGAAGAAATAATTATAGATGGTCTATCCAGAACAATCTTAGAAGTTAGAATGAAGAGATAATTATAGATGGTCTATTAGAATGAAGACATAATTATAGATGGTCTATCCAGGACAATCTTAGAAGTTAGAATGAAGAGATAATTATAGATGGTCTATTAGAATGAGGAAATAATTATAGATGGTCTATCCAGGACAATCTTAGAAGTTAGAATGAAGAGATAATTATAGATGGTCTATCCAGGACAATCTTAGAAGTTAGAATGAAGAGATAATTATAGATGGTCTGTTAGAATGAAGAGATAATTATAGATGGTCTATCCAGGACAATCTTAGAAGTTAGAATGAAGAGATAATTATAGATGGTCTATCCAGGACAATCTTAGAAGTTAGAATGAAGAGATAATTATAGATGGTCTATCCAGTAAAATCTTAGAAGTTAGAATGAAGAGATAATTATAGATGGTCTATTAGAATGAAGACATAATTATAGATGGTCTATCCAGGACAATCTTAGAAGTTAAAATGAAGAGATAATTATATATGGTCTATCCAGTAAAATCTTAGAAGTTAGAATGAAGAGATAATTATAGATGGTCTATCCAGGACAATCTTAGAAGTTAGAATGAAGAGATAATTATAGATGGTCTATCCAGGACAATCTTGGTAGTTAGAATGAAGAGATAATTATAGATGGTCTATCCAGGACAATCTTAGAAGTTAGAATGAAGAGATAATTATAGATGGTCTATCCAGGACAATCTTGGTAGTTAGAATGAAGAGATAATTATAGATGGTCTATCCAGGACAATCTTAGAAGTTAGAATGAAGAGATAATTATAGATGGTCTATCCAGGACAATCTTAGAAGTTAGAATGAAGAGATAATTATAGATGGTCTATCCAGGACAATCTTAGAAGTTAGAATGAAGAGATAATTATAGATGGTCTATCCAGTAAAATCTTAGAAGTTAGAATGAAGAGATAATTATAGATGGTCTATCCAGGACAATCTTAGAAGTTAGAATGAAGAGATAATTATAGATGGTCTATCCAGGACAATCTTAGAAGTTAGAATGAAGAGATAATTATAGATGGTCTATCCAGTAAAATCTTAGAAGTTAGAATGAAGAGATAATTATAGATGGTCTATCCAGGACAATCTTGGTAGTTAGAATGAAGAGATAATTATAGATGGTCTATCCAGGACAATCTTAGAAGTTAGAATAAAGAGATAATTATAGATGGTCTATTAGAATGAAGAGATAATTATAGATGGTCTATCCAGGACAATCTTGGTAGTTAGAATGAAGAGATAATTATAGATGGTCTATCCAGGACAATCTTAGAAGTTAGAATGAAGAGATAATTATAGATGGTCTATCCAGGACAATCTTAGAAGTTAGAATGAAGAGATAATTATAGATGGTCTATTAGAATGAAGACATAATTATAGATGGTCTATTGGTTACAAAGGTCTCATAAACAGAAAAGGAAAACAATTGAAATGATATTAATTTAAGTTTACATGACAAATGAACTATGTTCCAAATACAGTATGAATATGCATTTATAAATGCATAAGGGTATTGCTGTAAAGTTTCAAATAGATGGGGTATGCATTTGTAAGGATATTTACCTGAAAGTTGGGTTTCCATAGCAACAGGTGTTGTTTAACCACAAACTAGATGAACTGTTCTTTAAGTGAACAAAAACGTATCCCCCTTTCATTTCACCCTATAAACTCTTATTAAATACTACTCAAAAAAATTAACCACACACCCTAGCACATGAATGAGGCTGGGAATTAGGCATCATGTAAAACTATTTATTGATATCTTTGCTGAAAATAACTAACAAAGAAATTTTCTTTTAATTCGACACTAAAATAGTTTGAAAAACCAGATTTTATGAATCAGGGGAAAAAAATTGAGGTCCATATGACTATAAATGATATTGTAAAAAGGGAAATGATGCTTGAAGATGCATTGCATTCCCACTCTCATGAATGTGCTACAATTCTCCCCACTGTTGCACCAAATAATAGGTCTGAGAATCCATTTGTTACCTGGTTCCAAAAATATATGGTGACTGTACATTAAAAAAATGCTCTGAAAGTCTTCCAGGATATTTTCCAAGGTTGGAATTTTAATTCTTTGACACTTCAATGTCCTGAAACATAAACTTTTCAAATAAAAAGAGTTTTTTTTTTTTTAATGTTTGGGCTTTAACAACATACAAGGTATGAACATTAACATATTTGATAGATGGAAGGAAAACAATCAAAATAAAAAGAGAAAAGGCTTGTTGACATTTGAGAACAGTTATGCTATGTGTTTCAGATCTTGGTTTTTCTTCTGTGATAAATCTTATATGGTGTTTACATCTGAATTGTTTACATCATGTATTCAATTATAATTTAATGTAATTATGAATTGTTTACATTTCATTTCAATTGTTTGCATCTCACAATTGATTCGCTATGCAAGGACCAGTAGCAATTATTCTGATTTCCTGAAACATCATCTTCATCTGAGAAACAGGCTACTGGACCAGGGCTATAAAACGATTCGCCTTATTCGATCTCTTAAAAAGTTTATATTCCGATACCAATATCTTGTCGAAATATATTTCGTCTCTGCAGAAAAAATTATAAGCGATGCATTTTCATATAGTGAAAATGTATAAAGATAAAGTAGTCAAAAATGTCAAGGATAATTTTTTTTGTCAATGTGTGACGAAAAAATATTTTTGACATTTATGTCACCGAATATGGTACTGCTTCGACAACTATTTTACCTATTTTGTTCCTGTATTTAAATACTGTTACAGTGACAGCCGGAACCTTTGAACCGTAATGAGAGCGGGAGGTTTAGCGCCTTAAAATCTGATTCAACCCACCATTTCTTTAGAAATGCCTGTACCAAGTCAGGGTCATTACGGTTTTCACAGTTTTCCGGTTGTTGACTGATTTTGTCTGTTTATATAATTATGAGTTTTGACTTTCCCTTTGTAAGATTGTTCGGAGTTCGGTAATTTTGTTATTACCCTTATTATAATCTTTTCTGCAGAGACGGAATATATTTCGACAAGATATTGGTATCGGAATATAAACTTTTTAAGAGATCGAATAAGGCGAATCTTTTAATAGCCCTGATCCAGTAGCCTGTTTCTCAGATGAAGTTGACGTTTCAGGAAATCAGAATAATTGCTACTGGCCCTTGCATAGCGAATCAATTGCGAGATGTAAACACCATATGCAGGAGAAGCTGGTATATTGCTGCACATATTTGGAAAATTTATGATTTTAAAATTGAAGTCGTCCCGTTTATCATAAATTTTAGTACTGATTTGACCACTGTCGTCAAATTCGAGGTATAAGTTCAAAAATGATGCGGACGAAGCGGTATCTGTGGTCTCTTTAACTTCCAGCTCTGGAGGATAAACTTTAACTTAACCACAAGGAACCCATGGTTCATTAGCTTCATGATTGTTAACAGCAACCATCTATCAAGGAAATCATGATATGAGCCACACATGCTTTATCTTACATGGCTTTTTAACACGATTAACAGAAATTTTGCAAGCAAAAAATAGCTACATGTTCTTTTCAGTGCGCACAGTTTTTTAAGATTCGGTTTTAATCAGATTTTTCCTCAAATGAAAACGGAATTCTTTCGATAACGAAAAGCTTTATTATACATGACAATTGACAATTCGTTTTTTTTCCCTTTTTTTGTTAACACGATTAACAGACATTTTGGAAACAAAAAAATAATGGAATTCTTTCAATATTACGAAAAGCTTTATTATACATGACAATTGACAATTCGTTTTTTTTTCTCTCTTTTTTTTTTTTTTATTTGGTAACACGATTAAATACATTTTGGAATTTTTTTTAAAAAAAAAATCGTCCTGAATATAGCTGAAAAATTGCTCGCTGGACGTTACACATCAATCAATCAATCAATCAATCAATCAATCAATGTCACTATACATTATATGACTAAACTTAAGAGCAATGCAAAGTAACCTTAATATTTGAGTTACTTTCATATTAGTGTATTTATATTGTATTTGCTACAAGTTGGTTATAGTTACTTTTTGCCTCCTCAGCACTCCATGGCCGTAGCGCAATGGAGGCAAATGAGGCAAATTTCTCACTTTTGAAACGGCAAGTATAACCTTTGAAAACAAATAAAATCTTTTTTTTCTTCAAAATTTGTCTAATTTCACCCATAAATCCATTGCTATAATATCACGGATTATAAATTCATTGGACGCAATATTCGATTAACAGTTGTTAGACAGTGAGTGTTATTCGGCAGCTGTATGTCATAAATTCAGATGAAAAACGGATTGCGGATGCAGAGGAGTAGGTCGACAAACCCACAGGGAAAATGCTGGTGTAGGCGTTACTCCAGAACAACACTGGTGAATTAACTTGTTTTTTCCATTTATTGACCATGTCATCAATGAAATGGAACGACGGTTTCCGACTGAAATGAAAGACCAAATGCTTGGTTTTTATCTTATACCAACATATGTTGCTCTGATAACACCTCAGAATATCAACTTCATTTTCGAAGCCTTCGCTGACGTGACTGATCTGGATGCTTTCAAAAATGAAATTTCGAGATGGACAAAGAAAACTGAAATGTTAACAGAGAAGAGTTTGCAAGAAACTGTAAGGATCGTTAATAAGGATTTTTATCCTAACATTAATTTAGTCTTGAGGTTACTTCTCATCCTTCCCGTCACATCAGTTTGTTGTGAACGATCATTTTCAAGTCTGAAGCGGCTAAAAATCTGGAAACGTGCGACGATGTCGTCTGAAAGACTTTGCGGCCTTGTATTGCTGCACGTCCACAGGGACACAGTAAACCCAGACAGAGAGAGGGTGTTAAAAACATTTGACAGTTCTGGTCATAGACGGGTAGGGAAGTTTTGGGTGGGCAATGAATAAATAAATTCATCTATTATACACTGTATATGTTAACTTTTTTTTTATCGCAAACTCGCTAGTAATCTCGTAATGATAATTGCTCGTCATTTATTGTTCTGTGGTCTATATAATACAGAAAATGTTATGAATGAAAGAACACATTTACCAGATTCCCAGAAAAAATATGTCTAGAAAATCCAACTAACTGACAATATCTAGAATAACGCTCAAACAGGTCTGAGGAGATACAATATGCAGTAAACAGTATATTTCTGACTTTTAAAAGGCATTTTCAATTTAGAATTTAGTCTAAAAATTACAAAAAGGCGTTTAATTAGCTAGATAGTAGGCCTAAGTTATAGGACGAATCTACCCCGGATAAGTTATACTCATTACCTGAGTTCATTTCGGTACCATACAGATACAGATACAGATACTAGGTCTATTTTTCTGTACGTTTCCGGGTTTTCAGTTCCCCCAATAATTTTTTTTATTAGTATTTGACAATTAGTTTCGTCTCTCTGTTTATTTTTCAATATAAACAATCAAATATACAAATTCACTGAAAAATAAATATTTTTGTCATTAATTATAGCAATAACAATATTTACTTTCTGAAGTTCAAATGACCTTGCAAATATTTCTCTTAGTTTCGTATGAGTTAAATGTTCATCTGATTTCGTAATGCAAAACACTGTGCATTGTATAATTTAGCGAATATGGCTAATCGTTATATATTGCTTGCTAAGAAGGGGGAAAGGATTTTACAGAGAACCCTGTCACGGGGTTGTTCAGCTCACGAGGTAATTCATTTCATTGCACGCAAACATTTGTTTAATTATAACCTCCCCTCACAAAAAAGTGCAAAGTCAAAGAAAAACACTCATTTTTTATAAGATCATTGTTTTTTGAGAAATTCCTGTGTTGTGAAACATTTTAAGCTAGAATACACTATAGTGTGTGCATCATCAGACGTTGACATTTAATGCTGTTAATTTTGTTTATATTTTTTCCCTCAAAATGTCAGTCACGTCCGCAGCACTTGTTGTTTGTTTAGAAATCAGTTCTGTATCTTGCAGTTTTTCTGGAGCATTTGAAAAACAAAACACATTCAAAATATAGAAAAAAAACCAGACACTTGAGGAAATGATCATTCACCTTTTGTATTTTTTGTATTTATGTTTTTAATTAAAAATAGAAAATATCCTCGTGTGTCCACTTTTTGTGGACCTAAACATTATCGTGGAAATAATGATAAAATAAAATATGGAATTGCTTACTTTTAACACTGATATCTCATCCTTTTATCCACATATCCTCAGAAAAATACATACTCAATTTAATACAATAATAAATGATAACAGTGAAGCCATATAAACAAAATTAGGGGACCGGAAGAGTCCGCTTTTCGTGGGAATGTTTAAAACTGTTCTTTAAGGCCAAGGAAATCATAAAATTTGCATTGACCTCAAAGTTGTATGACATCATACAGTGACTAAAAATACGCATGCAGGCTGACAGATGTAAACATTGGAATTCTGACAGCAGAAACTTGATTTCTGGATGATTAAACGTAGGCAAAATTTGGTAATAGTAAAATTTGTTAAAAAATTCATAGTAAAGTTGTGATGCAATTACATGTGTATAAGTAAATTTACCTGTTTTGACCGCATATTGTACAGCAAATGTAAATAAACACCAGCGACGTTCCACTTCCTAGTTACAGCTAAAACTCTCGTAAATGTGACGTCACGATCGAAATCTTGAGACTTCTGGAAAATTCACAAAAAGAGAACCCCCACGAAAACTGGACCTTGCACGATATGTTTAAATAGGAAATTCAAGGATTTGTATATTAGAAAGAATATGAATCTGGCGAGATTTAACATAGATTGTATGTAAGTACATTGTATGTTGCGTGGCGAGAACAATTGAGATTACCCATAGTGCAATTTGTTGACAATGCGCATGTGTTGATTAATGGTGGAAATTTTCATCGCTTCAACATTTTAAACCAGTATTTGTAAATATATAAAACCATAATTACAGGTATAAAGTGAAAATATTTGTCCTAAATACCAATCATTAATAAAGTATCGACTTTTTTTCATCAATAATTGACATTAATCGATTTGCCCTTTTGACCTTCATAATCCCGCCTATTATGCAGGGTTTCCGTTTGGCGTCGGCCGATAATTTGCGTATATGACCGGAAATAATTTGACATTGCTGGCAAAATGACCGTTTGTTCCAAAATAAGTGGCCAAAAAGACCGATGCATGCTACGTATGCATCGGACACGTGATCAAGTATTTTTGTTGACAAGCTATCTCAATCGGCAAACCTCGGCCGAATCTGCTACTCATTGTTGCGAAGTGAGAATTGCAAGCTGTCTATTAGTAGCAATCAGTTTGATTGGTGGATTCCCTCCCCCAATACCCAATCGGAAAATTCTCTAGTAAAAATTGATCTTTCCCTTACCCTGATACCTTAAATAATGTTTGGTTGGTTCTTAATCTTTAACCGTACTTCAACCAATATTGAAACATGCCACCAAAGAAGAAACTTTGATTGCCCGAAGACCAGCCGACGCTTAAATCAATGGGATTTGGAAAGTCTCAGCCTCCCAGTCCCGGTCAGACTGATTCTGAAGCTGATACATCTAATGTCAGTAATGATGCAAATCAGACGAAATCTCCTCCCGTGTCGAATCATAGAAGGAGTTTTATTGAAAACAGTGCTCCCGAGTTGTATTTATTAAGGATTGTTTACCATCATTTGTCAAAATGGTGGCGTTCTGAGTGGAATGGAAATTTAGAAGTCAATAAACTTCCTTGTTTACATGAAATCGACATTGGCGTGATTGGTTGCTTTGTTTTATCATTTTTAATATGTTTTTAGATATATGAAACTCTTTTCCATTTAACCTATATCGGCAAATCCAAGGATTGTTTTGTGTAGTGTAGTATGTAGACGATTTATAGAACAAACTTTGGTGTAATTGGTTGATTTTCCTGCGAATTTTCAGGGCATTTCAAGGATGCTTCCTACCAAGTTTCAAAATGAATGAATTAATCTTTGCTCTGTTGTTGCATAAAACATCGCCACAAGAGATAAAGAGAGAAAATATGAGATTCGTATCCTTTCTACTATACAAATCCTTGGGAAATTGTTGTAAAGTACATGTGTATATGATTCTTAGTAGTTTAAAGTCACTAAATGTATGTTAATCTGCCATTTTTTAAAACTAATACAGTGAAAACTGTTTAAACCGAACTTCGAGCTCCTTGGGACCAACTTTTGTGTTTGAATATTAAATAATTAAATTTCGCAGATTCTAACATTTTAATTTTAAAACTCAGGTTTTGTGCAATAGATTATGACAGAGTTAAGTAATACCGTCATTTGTTTGGCTAAAATTTGCTTCTGTCCAGTCGACATGTTCCATAGCAGTGTGCAATAGTACTGTTCCTTTGGCTGCTGATGGTACAATGTACCATTTTCATTTTTTTAGCTCACCTACCTTGCCAAAGGCAATGTGAGCTCTTGCCATCACTTGGCATCCGTCGTCCGTTAACTTTTCACATTTTAATCTTCTCCTCTGTAACCGCTTGGCCAAATGAACCGAAACTTGGTAGGAAGCATCTATGGAAGGTCCTCTCTAAAGATTGCTAATTTTGTCCCGATCCATTAACAAACATAGCCGCAATAGGCAATTCTTGTTTCTGATTGGCCGATTTTTTTAAATCTTCCCCTCTGAAACCGCTTTGCCAAATGAACCGAAACTTGGTAGGAAGCATCTATGGCATGTTCTCTAAAGATTGCTCATTTCGTCCGGATTCGTTATCAAACATAACCGCCACAGGCAATTCTTGTTTCTGATTGATTGATTTCTAAAAAATCTCCTCTGAAACTGCTAGGCCAAATGAACCAAAACTTGGTAGGAAGCATCCTTGGAAGGTCCTTTATAAAGATGCTCATTTAGTTCCGATCCGTTAACAAACATGGCCACCATAGGCAATTCTTGTTTCTGATTGGCCGATTTTTTAAAATCTTCTCCTCTGAAACCACTTGGCCAAATGAACCGAAACGTGGTAGGAAGCATCTATGGAAGGTTCTCTATAAAGATTGCTCATTTCATTCCGATCCATTATCAAGCATGGCTGCCACAGACAATTCTTGTTTCTGATTGGTTGATTTCTAAAAAATCTTCTCTGTAACTGCTTGGCCAAATGAACCGAAACTTGGTATGAAGCATCTATGGCATATCCTCTATAAAGATTACTCATTCCGATCCGTTAATAAACATGGCTGCCTCCGGCCATTCTTGTTTCTGATTGGTCGATTTCTAAATATCTTCTTCTCTGTAACTGTTTAGCCAAATGACCAAAATGGGAAGCACCTATGGGAGGTTCTGTATTAAGTTTCCTCAAAGCAGAATGAAAGGTGAGCAACACAGGCTCACCCACTGAGCCTGTAGTTTTTTAACTACCGGTAGTAAAAATTTTCTTTGAACCGAAAAGGATTTAATTAAACATTAAGCATGTCATAGTTTTAATGTATAAAACATGGCAGGAATACTCAAGTGGATAGGATGACAACTATAGGATGAAAGAAGTTGAACCCGAAATGCTTTTTTGGTAATATTTGATTATGGATTAAATCACAGGCTACAATTTGAGTCATATTCGAAGCTGATTATGAAATCAAATTGTTGGTTATTACAAGTGGCAAAAATGGAGGTTCCTTATTACTCACATTTACTCAGTAGCGAGTATAACCACCACGTTTACCCCAAAGCTCCAGCCTATTCATTCCACTAGGCGATGAAGCCTCTCTTGTGGGAATCGGCACCATTCTTCCAGAATTGTGTTTGTTAATTCAGCAATATTTTGTCATTTGACATTGAGGATTACATTGGTTCACTTTACAGCCAATAAAGTGCAATGCATGCTCGATTGAGTTCGTATCGGAGGACATTGCAGGTAGCTGAAATCAGTCCTTGAAAATAAAATTTGAATTTACTGGTTCTAATAAAATTCTTGAATTTATTTTTATATAGTTCTAAATAAAAACTGAAAAATTTACTGGTTCGAGCAAAGTTTTACTGGTATTGAACCGGAGGACTGGTGCTCATCTTGAGGACTGTGAAATGTGTCAACCACCTCTTGTCTTACTACCTGAATTCTCTTACATTGATAGCTCTGTACGGTCTGGCTTTATCATCTATAAAGATTGGCCTGTCAGCCAATGAATGTTTTTATCAAATAGGGTACAACGTGTGCTTAAGCACATTGTTGCAGTATGCAATGCCATTGACATCAACAAACATGTGCAAAATTAAAAGTGCTTAACCAGAGACATACAATATATCCTGCAATCAGTGCATTTGCTGTACAAATATGCTATACGAATAAATTTTTGCTTTATTCGTACTAGACAGATAAACTTTTCAGCCTACGAATAAACTTTGCTGGTACCCTGTAGCTATATACAGCGGAGGGCGCAGACAAGTATGAAACTGGTACTAATGTAGCGCGGACCACGAAGAAGATACCCTTGACAACATTTATGAAAGGCGAGGAATGGCGCTTGTTTCTGTCCTTTTTGTTTAAATCTGACAAGTTTTCCGACTTTTTTGACATTGCAGGATAAACACAATATACGTACATTGTCGTTAAATATAAAATTCATTTGTACTCGCTGCGAAACAGGCCTGAAAAGCTCGCCAAAGGCTCGCTATTCTGCCTGTTTCTAAAGCTCGTACAAATAAATTTTATATTTACCGACAATGTATGTATATTGTATATGTACAGTGCAGTTTTATTGCAAAATGATCATACTTATGGGTTATTGATGACTAAAATACAGTGGATCGAGCAAATTATTGTGTCACCAATTTACTGTTTTAAGCAAAATACTGTCCACACTTTAGCTTTTAATATGCACTTGTTCAACTTTCCCTTGTTAACATGCTATGGTCGTATCATGCTGCGCTCTGATTAGCCCTTAGATGAGTTGTGCAATTACTGATGAAAACATTGAGTTTTGATGCATTACAATTTACTTTCAAATTGGATTTTCACCTATTTTTGTACATGATAAAATTTGTAAGTTTCAATGTAAAAACATGCATATGAGCCACAATTTTTTTTTCTTTGTGACTCCAGTATTTCTGTTTCCATAAACTATAATCCCCTTGTCTGATTCATGTTCCTGGATGGTCTCATTTGGATTGTTTTCTTGTTCACAATAACATGATTTCCTTTGAAAGTCATAAACTTTACAAATCTAGCTGTAAAAATGGTTTAGTATTAGTAATACACGTAGTATGGCACTAAAATTCAGTGTAGACTATTCTACATGGCAAGCAGAAACTGATATAAGCTTCTCTATAGTTATGATAGTAGACAATGACATTAATGTACTGAATGACTTGCAAAATATAGTTTTGATTATTCTCAAATAGAATCTTGTTTTTGTTTGAAAAATATTTTGATATACAATGTACCCAACTTTACCAGAAACTGGTTCCTAAAATTTATTCTGGCATCTAAAAATTTGATTTGACTCCAAAAAATGTGATTTAAAATGTACCTTAATTAAACACTGAATTTAGAATACATGTAGAAATAGAAATGATATTTCAAACATTTTCACACATTTAAAGATCTAATCTAGATAATTAAGTTAACAGGGCTGGCAGGGTACAATGTAAATCTGATTGAATAGACAGAACAAATTTAATTTGTATAACCAGGTTATTCACACGTTTCAAAGTATTCTGTACATGGGATATTTATTGTAGATTTAAAATTTTAATGGATTGTCAGTCTGCACCACAAACCACTAACCCTATGCCCCTGTCTATTAAAAATTGGTTCAGGCTAGTAAAAATTGCATAAAATTTACTTAATCAAATAGAAAAAAATGTTCTAAAATACTGTTCGGTCTAGTTTGTCAAAATGTTTTTGGCACAGACTGGATTGTGAAATAAAGAAGAAGAAAAACACACAACATGTTTACATAATTTTGTACTAGGTATGGGTTGTCCATTCTGAAATTTATTATTATTATTATTATTTTTTTTTTTTCAGTTGAGACGTAGCATAAACATATTTACAAAGCTATCAAGAACACCAAATTTCAAAGAATTTCTTCAGGAGTTGAATCTTTGCAGTAAGGATGTACCCAAAGGGTTTGAGAAATTCTTTGGTAAATCCAAGACTCCTCCACCAAAGAATTCATCAGCTGCCAAACCTAAGCAAGGTAATTAAATTGATAGAATCCCGCTCAGGCGAGGTGTACTCGATACAACATTGTGTGGTAAAGTTTGTCAGTGACTTGCGACAGGTCAATGGTTTTCTCCAGTTTTCCAGTTTCCTCCACCAATAAAACTTACCTCCACGATATAACTGAAATACAAAATGTATTGTTGAAAGTGGCATTAACAACATAAACCTAAACCTAAGCTGCGAGGTGTACTTGATGTAACATTGTGTAATAAAGTTTGTCAATGACTTATGGTAGGTCAATGGTTTTCTCCGGGTACTCCAGTTTCCTCCACCAATAAAACTGACTGCCACAATATTGTTGAAATATTGTTGAGAGTGGTGTTAAACACCGGTCACCCTAAGCCAAACCTACTACCCAGCCTGTTACAGTCAGATACATGTAGCGTGATAAATCAATGTGATGTACATATCAGTCATCATGATGAGATGTATACTGGTATAACTTTTGTCATGTTTGTTCTGTTTATATACATTTGTATAATATACATGTATGTCCTCAAAATTTCTGTTGTATTTACAAAGATTCTTACAACTCACCTAAATGAGTCCAGGACTCACCATTTTCAGTTGGTACGAGGTCACCAAAGTTTTCTAATCTTAGATTTTTTACAATGGTTCCAGGACTCACCATTTTCAATTGGTACTCACCAAAGTTTTCTAATCTTACATTGTTTACAATGGTTCCAGGACTCACCATTTTCAGTTGGTACTCACCAAAGTTTTCTAATCTTACATTTTTTACAATGGTTCCAGGACTCACCATTTTCAGTTGGTACTCACCAAAGTTTTCTAATCTTACATTGTTTACAATGGTTCCAGGACTCGCCATTTTCAGTTGGTACTCACCAAAGTTTTCTAATTTTACATTGTTTACAATGGTTCCAGGACTCGCCATTTTCAGTTGGTACTCACCAAAGTTTTCTAATTTTACATTGTTTACAATGGTTCCAGGACTCACCATTTTCAGTTGGTACTCACCAAAGTTTTCTAATCTTACATTGTTTACAATGGTTCCAGGACTCACCATTTTCAGTTGGTACTCACCAAAGTTTTCTAATCTTACATTTTTTTCAATGGTTCCAGAACTCACCATTTTCAGTTGGTACTCACCAAAGTTTTCTAATCTTACATTTTTTTACAATGGTTCCAGGACTCACCATTTTCAGTTGGTACTCACCAAAGTTTTCTAATCTTACATTGTTTACAATGGTTCCAGGACTCACCATTTTCAGTTGGTACTCACCAAAGTTTTCTAATCTTACATTTTTTACAATGGTTCCAGGACTCACCATTTTCAGTTGATACTCACCAAAGTTTTCTAATCTTACATTTTTTACAATGGTTTCAGGACTCACCATTTTCAGTTGGTACTCACCAAAGTTTTCTAATCTTACATTTTTTACAATGGTTCCAGGACTCACCATTTTCAATTGGTACTCACCAAAGTTTTCTAATCTTACATTTTTTACAATGGTTCCAGGACTCACCATTTTCAGTTGGTACTCACCAAAGTTTTCTAATCTTACATTTTTTACAATGGTTCCAGGACTCACCATTTTCAATTGGTACTCACCAAAGTTTTCTAATCTTACATTTTTTACAATGGTTCCAGGACTCACCATTTTCAGTTGGTACTCACCAAAGTTTTCTAATCTTGCATTTTTTACAATGGTTCCAGGACTCACCAAAATTTTCAGAAATGTCTTCTACGTCTGGACTCGTCAAAATAGATTGCTATAAGTATTCCTGTATTTAGAGCATTACTTGCTATCGACGAAAATACACAATAAACAATGTAAATTAGATTAAACAGAGCAAAAGATATATCAGTTTCAGTAAGGTGATACATCTATCACATTTACAGTGATTTTTCTCACCATGTTTCTGATGTACTCTGACTGTAAAGGGAAAATTCCCATTAATTTTTCCACTTGCAGACTCCCTCTGGGCTTTTTTCACCAATTGGTGACTGTCTTTAATCTCTATAAAGGTTTTTATTAGAATTATTGTACTACATATTAAGTTGCCGAACTGATTTTTATTTGACAATATTCTAGTATAATTTTTTAGCTTATCTGGTCAAAGGCCATGTGAAGATTTGCTATCAGGTGACGTCCCACATTCATTGTTGTCCTTAATAATCAAGCTTTTCACATTTTGATTTTGAGGGCAGGATGTTCTGCCCCTCCATTTCCTTCTAGCAATAATCCCTACAGTTATATGTCTTGTCATTTGTTTATTATAGAACCACCTCCTGAACGACCATCGAGAAGTTCTGCTGGTGAATCAACAGCTAAACCTAAACAGACAAGTTTTGAATTCAATTTTGGTGGCCCAAAGTAGGTACCAATATATCTGTCATGTTTTGTAATGTGTTTAAGCTTGTAAAAGTGGGTTTGAACGATCAAGTCCTAAAAAAGAGAGAGAAATCAAGTCTGACTTTGTTTTAGTCAAACAAGGAGAAGACTATTCATTTCTCCTATCACAGAAAATTAGTAGAAGCCACTTACAACTTGGCTACAGAACCATAGCTCTTATGTTTGAAAGGAGAAACCTTGGAAGTAACCAATATGCATATAACGTGACTGTGAGGGTCCATACATGTAGGTGGTTTTGTTTCCCACCCCCCATCCAAGATATCTGCTGTTACTGAAAAAAAATTAAAAAAACCTTGAATACATATTTATTCTTTAATCAAAGCAAACATAGAAAATTAGTAGAAGCCACTTACAACTTGCATGGAGAACCGTAGCTCTTATGTTTGAGAGGAGAACATTTTGAACCAAACTGCATCTATAATTAATGTGACTGTGATGGTGGTTTTGTTCCAAAACTAACTGACTTTCCCATCCTACATCAAAGATGGCTGCTGTTACTGAAAACAAATTAAAACAAATCTTGAACACATATATATTCTTTGAACAAAGCAAACATGAAGTTTTTAAAGCAAAATCAAGATTAACACATGTATCATATTATTTTGTTAATGGGATATTACATTTAAAATCAGGTGAGTTACACTCTTAAGATTTTCTATGATGAAAAGAATGTTTAAATAGTGATGGTCAACAATTCCACTAATATCGACAGAACAAACAATTATCCCTCAGTCACCTCAACTCTTTGAACATTAAATAAAGATCATGACATATGATGTTGGAAATCCATGTCCTGGCTTGGGACAGACACAAAAATGCTCTGTAATTATGAAGGACAATTTCTTTTTGCATCAAATTTTATATCTACGTGTGATTTTTTTGTATTTTTTATCTAGGGGACCAAAACCAGACTTTAACAGCCCTTTTTTTTTATTTGGAATCCCTGTAGTGGCGGTGTTATTTGCTGTTGTCAAATACTATTCTAGCTTTAAGGAAATAACATGGAAAGATTTTGTCAACTTGTATTTATACAGAGGAGTGGTAAGTTTTTACACATATACAGGAGAGTGGCCTAGTTGTCCTGTGGTAAGTTTTTACACATATTTATACAGGAGAGTGGCCTAGTTGTCCCGTGGTAAGTTTTTACACATATTTATACTGGAGAGTGGCCTAGTTGTCCTGTGGTAAGTTTTTACACATATTTATACTGGAGAGTGGCCTAGTTTTCCCGTGGTAAGTTTTTACACATATTTATACTGGAGAGTGGCCTAGTTTTCCCGTGGTAAGTTTTTACACATATTTATACAGGAGAGTGGTCTAGTTGTCCCATGGTAAGTTTTTACACATATTTATGCAGGAGAGTGGTCTAGTTGTCCTGTGGTAAGTTTTTACACATATTTATACAGGAGAGTGGTCTAGTTGTCCTGTGGTAAGTTTTTACACATATTTATACAGGAGAGTGGTCTAGTTGTCCTGTGGTAAGTTTTTACACATATTTATACAGGAGAGTGGTCTAGTTGTCCCATGGTAAGTTTTTACACATATTTATACAGGAGAGTGGCCTAGTTGTGCTGTGGTAAGTTTTTACACATATTTATACAGGAGAGTGGTCTAGTTGTCCCGTGGTAAGTTTTTACACATATTTATACAGGAGAGTGGTCTAGTTGTCCTGTGGTAAGTTTTTACACATATTTATTCAGGAGAGTGGTCTAGTTGTCCTGTGGTAAGTTTTTACACATATTTATACAGGAGAGTGGTCTAGTTTTCCTGTGGTAAGTTTTTACACATATTTATACAGGAGAGTGGTCTAGTTGTCCTGTGGTAAGTTTTTACACATATTTATACAGGAGAGTGGTCTAGTTGTCCTGTGGTAAGTTTTTACACATATTTATACAGGAGAGTGGTCTAGTTGTCCCATGGTAAGTTTTTACACATATTTATACAGGAGAGTGGCCTAGTTGTGCTGTGGTAAGTTTTTACACATATTTATACAGGAGAGTGGTCTAGTTTTCTTGTGGTAAGTTTTTACACATATTTATACAGGAGAGTGGTCTAGTTGTCCCATGGTAAGTTTTTACACATATTTATTCAGGAGAGTGGTCTAGTTGTCCCATGGTAAGTTTTTACACATATTTATACAGGAGAGTGGCCTAGTTTTCCTGTGGTAAGTTTTTACACATATTTATACAGGAGAGTGGTCTAGTTGTCCTGTGGTAAGTTTTTACGCATATTTATACAGGAGAGTGGTCTAGTTGTCCTGTGGTAAGTTTTTACGCATATTTATACAGGAGAGTGGTCTAGTTGTCCCATGGTAAGTTTTTACACATATTTATACAGGAGAGTGGCCTAGTTTTCCTGTGGTAAGTTTTTACACATATTTATACAGGAGAGTGACCTAGTTTTCCCGTGGTAAGTTTTTACATATATTTATACAGGAGAGTGACCTAGTTTTCCCATTCCTTTATTATTTCTTTGTTTTGTTGAACTTGTTCATATCCTGAATATGAGTGAATAATATGCCTCTGGCTGGATGTTAAATAATCAACAATTAATCAGTCATATTATTTTGTAAAAGAATTCTAAGGCAGGCGAGTGGTTTTCTTTGAGTATACTGGTTTCCTCCACCAATAAAACTGACCGCCACGATATAACTAAACTATTGTTGAAAGTGACGTTAAAAGAATTCTAAGTCATCAATGACATTGCAGTTTTTCAATTGAAGTTAAATGTGTCCTGGGGGTTAGTTACTGTGTGTGCAGACTTTATTACTGTTTGATTGTTGTAACCAATATCTGTATATTTGATAAGAGGATGAATAGAAGAATAATACATATCTTCTAATGACGATCTCTATAACTTAAAACTTTAAACTATGTTCAATTTTGATTTTATCAAATCATTTTGCAACTTTCAAATCATCAGGGCCTGGGTGGCTCAATGAGTTAGGTAGTTGGATTACCTAACAACTCATACAAGCCTATCACCAATACGGCGTGGGTTCGCCCCCGACTTTGTAAATTACAAAAAGGGGTACACTCGAGTTGCAGCCGCAAGTGATAAAGTTTACCAATTGCTTGTCCATGGTCGGTGGTTCTCTCCGGGTACTCCGGCTTCTTCCACCACTAAAACTGGTCGCCATCATATAGCTGAAGTATTGCTGAAAGTGGCGTTAAACACTAAAAATCAATCAATCAATCAATCAAATCATTATGGTCAACAATTCCACCAATATCAACAAAGCGAACTATCGCCTCTCATCTTACATTTTGTAACTCGCTAAGCACAAAAAAAGACCATGACATATGAAGTTGGAAATCCAGATCCTGGCTTAGGATAAAATGTGTCTATATACCACCAACACGACAACAATGTCGTTCAGTTCCTGGCTTGGGACAGGTGCCAAAATGTGTCTATACCACCAACACGACAACAATGTCGTTCAGTTCTTGGCTTGGGACAGGCACCAAAATGTGTCTATACCACCAACATGACAACAATGTCGTTCAGTTCCTGGCTTGAGACAGGTGCCAAAATGTGTCTGTACCACCAAGACGACAACAATGTCGTTCAGTTCCTGGCTTGAGACAGGTGCCAAAATGTGTCTATACCACCAACACGACAACAATGTGGTTCAGTTCCTGGCTTGGGACAGGCGCCAAAATGTGTCTATACCACCAACACGACAACAATGTGGTTCAGTTCCTGGCTTGGGACAGGCGCCAAAATGTGTCTATACCACCAACACGACAACAATGTGGTTCAGTTCCTGGCTTGGGACAGGTGCCAAAATGTGTCTATACCACCAACACGACAACAATGTGGTTCAGTTCCTGGCTTGGGACAGGTGCCAAAATGTGTCTATACCACCAACACGACAACAATGTGGTTCAGTTCCTGGCTTGGGACAGGTGCCAAAATGTGTCTATACCACCAACACGACAACAATGTGGTTCAGTTCCTGGCTTGGGACAGGCGCCAAAATGTGTCTATACCACCAACACGACAACAATGTGGTTCAGTTCCTGGCTTGGGACAGGCGCCAAAATGTGTCTATACCACCAACACGACAACAATGTGGTTCAGTTCCTGGCTTGGGACAGGTGCCAAAATGTGTCTATACCACCAACACGACAACAATGTGGTTCAGTTCCTGGCTTGGGACAGGTGCCAAAATGTGTCTATACCACCAACACGACAACAATGTGGTTCAGTTCCTGGCTTGGGACAGGTGCCAAAATGTGTCTATACCACCAACACGACAACAATGTGGTTCAGTTCCTGGCTTGGGACAGGTGCCAAAATGTGTCTATACCACCAACACGACAACAATGTGGTTCAGTTCCTGGCTTGGGACAGGTGCCAAAATGTGTCTATACCACCAACACGACAACAATGTGGTTCAGTTCCTGGCTTGGGACAGGTGCCAAAATGTGTCTATACCACCAACACGACAACAATGTGGTTCAGTTCCTGGCTTGGGACAGGTGCCAAAATGTGTCTATACCACCAACACGACAACAATGTTGTTTCACACATTGACGGTTTGAATCATGATCATGATAATTAGAGGTGGATGAAGGTGTTTTTTTGCTATTTTTCTGTGATATTATAACATGGTTTCTGTTTTCCTGGTATTAAAGACATTAGCCAGTTTTGGGACCAATTGAGCATAGTTACTAAGATTTGATTTAGTTCTACACTAAGGTTAAAGGTAGAATAATTAGAAAATAGCCTTATGTTTGATCTATCTATGATGAGAGGAAAGCCTTGTCATAACTGATCATCAGTGTTTTTGATTGGTTTGGTCTGGTTTATGATGTTTAATGTTACTTTCAACAATATTTCAGTTATATTGTGGCAGTCAGTTTTATTGGTGGAGTACCCGGAGAAAACCGCTGACCTGCCGCAAGTCACTGACAAACTTTATCACATAATGTTGTATCGCCTGAGCGGGATTCAAACTCACAACATTAATGGTGATAGGCACTGATTGCATAGGTAGTTGTAAATCCAACTATCATACAATGGTTTCGATCCATGATCTACTACTAATTACTGTTGTATTTATGTTTGTAGGTAGAGAAGCTAGAAGTTGTAGATAAACAATGGGTAAAAGTTAAATTAGCACCAGGAACACAAGTGGATTCACAAGTAAGATACAGGAACAGTGAAATCCTTTCTTATCAATAATTATTTAAAAGCTGTGCTGTGAATTGTTAAATTCATGTCACATGACTTATTTGTAAAACATGTATAAACTGTATCTTGCTATTTTAGATAGATATTTACTGATATAAATTGTAGATTACTAAAAATAAATAATAAATATCCAGCATATTATTGATAGTCATGTAATGTTAAAAATCAAAGATAATATTTTTGTGTCACACTTATAATAACTTGATAACAGATATTATTTGTGTCACACTTATAACTTGATAACAGATATTATTTGTGTCACACTTATAACTTGATAACAGATATTATTTGTATCACACTTATAACTTGATAACAGATATTATTTGTGTCACACTTATAACTTGATAACAGATATTATTTGTGTCACACTTATAACTTGATAACAGATATTATTTGTGTCACACTTATAACTTGATAACAGATATTATTTGTGTCACACTTA
>OY726521.1:104171989-104193717 GCA_963383655.1 Bathymodiolus septemdierum
GTGTCACACTTATAACTTGATAACAGATATTATTTGTGTCACACTTATAACTTGATAACAGATATTATTTGTGCCACACTTATAACTTGATAACAAATATTATTTGTGTCACACTTATAACTTGATAACAGATATTATTTGTGTCACACTTATAACTTGATAACAGATATTATTTGTGTCACACTTATAACTTGATAACAGATATTATTTATGTCACACTTATAACTTGATAACAGATATTATTTGTGTCACACTAATAACTTGATAACAGATATTATCATGTGTAAAGATCAAATGGAAAATTAATGTATAAATTAGATAAATACAGTGGAACCTGTGCGATCCGACACCTGAGTTTTCCGGCATCCTGTGACTTCCGACAAGAATTTCAGGTCCAAAAATATTTCTTTAACATTCTTTGTTAAAAAACCTTAAGTATTCCGACACCTGTCACTTCCAACATCCGACATTGTTTTACAGTCCCAGTGTTATTAATTACACTTTATTAATCCTGTCTTATCTGACCCTTTGATCTGCTCATTAACAAATTACCATCCTGCCATGCTTATCATTAAATAATTTAATTTGATTTGAATATTTCAATCTGATTGGCTAATCCGTCTTGAGAAAATTTTAGTTATACTCGATAACCTGGGTTGGTATTGTGATGTCACCAGCGTGTTCATCTGCCAACGCCAAATTCAAATAGTCACATGAAATAATCGTAATTAAAATCGAGGAATCCTTAAATTTTGTTGTTAAAATTAAATTATAAGGAATATTTGAAATTGTTGAACAGGTTATACTTGCTTAACCTGGTTTGGGTCAGCTTCCGCTTTTCATAAAGCGCTTCATGGTTTATTAAGCGTAAACTGACCCAAACCAGGTTATATCGTATAACCTGGTAACAATTTCAAATATTCATTAAATGTAAACCATTAACAAATTAACAGGCTTAGCTGACAAGTAAATTGTGATTTTAACTAATTGATTGGCAGGTAATTAGAGGCTCATTAGTAAGGGTTAAAATAATATATATGTAAGAATTAAAATTTTACAGTTAACTGTTTCCACTTTTTTTGTAAAGGACATGGCTACAACCATTATCTGATATATTATGAAATTGCTCTAGGCTTGTGTACACAAATAAATTATGATTTTAAATTGGCAGGTGATTAAAGACTCATTAATTTTAAAAGTAAGTTTATTTACCAATACAATAATAATTGAAATTTTACACATAGCCGTTTTCACTTTCTTTGTAAATGACATGACTACAACCAAGAGTTATCTTATCAGATTATGAAATTGTGCTAAATATATTAATTGTGTATAAATTAAATATTAAATGTATTTGCATCTACATTGTATAAACATCCCTTTACATTGTAGTTCTAATTATTATCTACATTGTATAAACATCCCTTTACATTGTAGTTCTAATTATTATCTACATTGTATAAACATCCCTTTACATTGTAGTTCTAACTATTATCTACATTGTATAAACATCCCTTTACATAGTAGTTCTAATTATTATCTACATTGTATAAACATCCCTTTACATTGTAGTTCTAATTATTATCTACATTGTATAAACATCCCTTTACTTTGTAGTTCTAACTATTATCTACATTGTATAAACATCCCTTTACATTGTAGTTCTAATTATTATCTACATTGTATAAACATCCCTTTACATTGTAGTTCTAATTATTATCTACATTTTATAAACATCCCTTTACATTGTAGTTCTAATTATTATCTACATTGTATAAACATCCCTTTACATTGTAGTTCTAATTATTATCTACATTGTATAAACATCCCTTTACATTGTAGTTCTAATTATTATCTACATTGTATAAACATCCCTTTACATTGTAGTTCTAATTATTATCTACATTGTATAAACATCCCTTTACATTGTAGTTCTAATTATTATCTACATTGTATAAACATCCCTTTACATTGTAGTTCTAATTATTATCTACATTGTATGAACATCCCTTTACTTTGTAGTTCTAACTATTATCTACATTGTATAAACATCCCTTTACATTGTAGTTCTAATTATTATCTACATTGTATAAACATCCCTTTACATTGTAGTTCTAATTATTATCTACATTGTATAAACATCCCTTTACTTTGTAGTTCTAATTATTATCTACATTGTATAAACATCCCTTTACATTGTAGTTCTAATTATTATCTACATTGTATAAACATCCCTTTACATTGTAGTTCCAATTATTTAGACCATCCTACATAATCAAATCAAATATACACAATTCCTTCTTTTGTTAATTTTGTGCACATTTCTGTTAACTTAAAAGAAAACCTGAGTTTTCCCGACATCCTGTACAATCCGACACATTTCCATGGTCCCTTGGTGTGTCGGATTAGACAGGTTCTGACATCCTGTACAATTCGACACATTTCCCTGGTCCCTTGGTGTGTCGCATTAGACAGGTTCCACTGTATTGATAAAACCCTTCATTAAGGAAACAGTTGCCCCCAGGATTTACAGTCAAATATTGTGTGGAAATCTAAGGGGCTGGTGATTTACTATGGAAATTCTGAGTATTCAAGTTATACGGGAGAAATTAGGGAACAGACCAAAATTGTTACTTGAAGCTGTCCAATGAACTGATTAATCTGAGTTTGAGACAACGAGATTTAAATGTTGTCATACAGATGTATTTACTTGTTTAAACATGGTTATGATATTTTACAGAATAATTTATGGTTTAATATTGGAAGTGTTGAATCATTTGAGAGGAACTTAGAGGCTGCTCAGTTAGAGAATGGAGTAGAACCTATTAACTTTGTAAATGTTGTCTACAAGAATGATGTAAATAAGTAAGTTACAGTTAAAGCTGTCTAAACTGAACCTCCTAGGGATCACCTGTTGTGTTAAATAATAGAGACAGGTGTTTGTTTATACAAGTTAAATTAACAAAGATTTCTTAGGAATTTATCTAAAGTTTGACTTATACAGGTTTGAGGATTCAGTTTATACAGGTTTGAGGATTCAGTTTAGACAGGTTTGAGGATTCAGTTTAGACAGGTTTCACTGTATTTAAGACATAATAAAAGGGTGGTCGTGAACGTAATCGTATGGTAGTTGGATTTACAACTACCTGTGCAATCAGTGCCTATCACCACTAAGGATGTGAGTTCAATCCCGCTCATGGTGAGAAGTGTACTCAGTACAACATTGTATGATAAAGTTTGTCAATGACTTGTGACAGGTCGGTGGTTTTTGTCAGGATACTCCACCAATAAAACTGACCACCACGATACAACTGAAATATTGTAGAAAGTGGTGCTAAACACCATACCCCTAACCCTGAAACCACTCTGTCAAATTAAACCAAATACACCTGAAATGGTTCTTGTGTTGTCTCATTTCAGATATGTATCCAGGCCTTTAAATAAGGGGTGGTACGTATACCAGGTACTTTTACCTACCTACAATGGTCTTTGGTACCTCCTGATTTTAAAGAGTGTTGAATAAGATATTCATAAAAATTGTTCAAATTTGAATAAAAAAGTACTGCATGTAAATAGTGAAGTACTGATAGACTTGGAAAATATTGAAAGCCCTGTGTATCCAAAATTTGAACTGTATCTACTTGTACTTTTAATAGCATGCTCATTTTTACTATTTATTTGATTTATTTTCAGAGCCTTTGTTAGTTCTGTTCTGCCAATTTTGCTTCTAATTGCGGCCGGAATATATATGTCAAGAGGAATGCTTAAGGTAATGTTCCAATGTTTATCTTTTCTTGTACATGTATATTATTGGCTAATATTTGAATCTAACTAGGTCGATCACATCCATATCATGTCAAATCTGAAGGAAATGAAATATGGGAAATGGTTGGTACTAACAAAATTAGATTATTTGACTGAATAAATAAATAAAATTATTATATAGATAGGTGTGAATTATGGGGATTTATCCATGAAATAAATTCCGATATCTCGCATGTGAAATATCAGTTTTTTCCCGCCAGAACTACTTTTACACAACTATAAGTGTGATGGTTACTTCCCTTGTGATGTTACGGTGAATACACATACGATTGTAAACTGAAAAAATTCTGCGAAATGTTATTGACGACTTTGGAACATAACCAGCATGACAGTTTAACTAACATAAGTTTTCAAGGTAGGCATTTTAATTATTTTTGTGTATTGTTGTAAATATGACATGTAGGATTTTACATTTTCAAGATGGCAGATCCTTTCAGCTGAACCCCTTAGTATTATTGCTTGTAGATTTATACACATGAAATGAAATATACAAATAAAGAAAATAATGTATAACAAATTTTGAAAGTCTATGTAATAAACAGTATAATTAAATCATACATTTTGAATATCAAAATAAGACCACTCGTGATCGAATATGCATTAATGATTAAACTCGTGGTCTTATTTTGATATTCAAAATCTACGAATAGTTATACTATATATCTTTAATTATAAAAAATGGCAATCTGTACCTACAGAGACATACAGAAGGTAATCCTCATTGTAATTTTTATTTCTATATATTTCATTAAAAATCACAATCTTTCAAACAATTATCCTGAGGTCAATTCTTGTCTGATTTTGATGTAGTTTTCTGTATTTTCAAATAATATTTTGCTGCTCGGTTTTTGAATATTCATGATTGAAACACACACTCAGATCACTGGTATTGTTACCATTGCTACTATTGTTAGGTCATTTGACTCAAAGGTTCATGTGAGGTATTGCCATCACTTGGTGTCTGTCGTTGTCATCCATAAACTTTAACATTTTAATTTTCTTCTCTGGAACCACTAGCCAATTTGAATTGGAACCAAACTTTGTAGGAATGTTATGTCAATTGTCCTCTACGAAGTTTATGTCTTTTCTGTTGATCAGAAGTACACAAAATAGACAAGAGGCCCATACACATGTACATGTCAAAAAGGGTGTGTCCGTATATATGAATATATATGGGCATAAATTATTTATTGTTCATTGGTTTTTGATGAGGATTTTTTAATGCATTCCTTAAGAAAATCCCTTTCAGAAACATGCAGAACATTATTATATAACTAGTACCATTTTTGACATAAAAGGAGGGGATTAGAAAATATGAAATTTTTAAATTCTTTTAGCACATCTCTGTATAGGTACTACTTACTTAATTTGTATTAAATACATTTGGGTTCTAAATTTTACAATATTTACACTACAATGCAAATTTTCAATAGATGAGGGAGTTTAAATTAAATGTCAGTGAAAATTCTCATATTTTGTCAATCCATGAATGTTGGGCTATGTTATATAAATAAATCTACAGGTCATTGTGTTTGTTTCTTCTTTCAGGGAGGAGCAAAAGGGATGGGAGGTGGACCTGGAGGAATGTTTGGATTTGGCCAGTCAACAGCTAAAGTTATCAAAAAGGATATTGGTGTTAAATTTGCGTAAGTAAAGTTAAAAAATACTTAAAATAGATAACTATTTAGAAAGTTTAGATAAGACGAGTCAACAGAATAAATGTGTTAAATATGAGTTAAATGTAAGAAGAAATCAAGCTTCATGTTGTGACATGGGATGTTTGGTTGATTTTTGCCATCCTGTATTGTATAATGCTTATTTATATAGACTGGAAATTAAGCTTATTCAATGTAACATCAAAAATGATTGATATTTTAAGCAATCTGAAATTATACCACGAGTTCTGTCAAATTCCAAGAATATCCAGACAACAATTTCAATTGGATATATCAAATGAAAACAGATAGACAGATTAAAAAGAATGTTTTGGTCATGTACCAGAATATTTGTTGTTTTTATGCAACATTTCAAAGCCATGATAGATTGTAAAGAGAAAAATTAAAAAGTTAGAAAGTAGACATTTAGACATTTAAATATATACAATGTATTGTGTAATAACTGTTTTATTTATTATACTGTCAAACCTGTCCATGAGGTCACCTCTATTAAGCAGTCACCTGTATAAAAAGGTCACCTTATTCTTGTCCTGTCAGAGAAAATTTCATATGTATTGAACCTCTTTTAAGAGGTCACCTGTCTTATAAGGCCACTTTTTCTTTGTCCCAAAGGTGACCTCTTAATACAGGTCTGACTGTACATGTGTAAAACAAGAATCAAACAATGACTGTATGCAGTTTCAATTTGGCATCACAATAAAGACTGTATACAATACAGTACACATTTATACCCCCCGCAAACATAGTTTGGGTGGGGTATATAGGAATCGGTCTGTCTGTCCTTCTGTCTGGACCAACTTCCACATCTTTTGTCCGATTTCCACCAAACTTTGTGGCATTTAAGATCATGATGTGTGAACATTGCAGTATAAAGGATTTTATTGTGCATTGAGTTTTTACTCTTGTTATGCTTCTTTGGACTTAGAAATTTTGAGACAATTCAGTATGCATTGTGTCATCGCAAATTCTCCTACATGATTAATCAGAAGTTCATGAAACTTTGTACATTGCAAGATCCTAATATGAAGATGTGCACATTAGTAGTATATCCTGGTCCATCAAGTTTTCCGAGAATTATGAGTCTAAAAGTTATGTTCCAAATATGTTTCGGCTCAATTAAGATGATGGGGACGCAGGGGGTATTAGTCCCGCATAGCGGACAGTTAAGTTATTCCATTTATGTATCAATGCGGGACTCCTGCATCCAGCAGTACCTCTAGTTACCATTGGCTGTTTAGTTATAAAATAAATTTAAATTTCAGCATTTTGACCAATTCATTTTGCACCTATATATTTTATTTTGTTTTCAGGGATGTAGCTGGATGTGAAGAAGCTAAAATAGAAATCATGGAGTTTGTTAACTTTCTGAAGAATCCTAACCAATATTTAGAATTGGGGGCCAAGATCCCAAAAGGAGCCATTTTAACTGGCCCCCCTGGAACTGGAAAGACCCTCATGGCTAAAGCCACAGCAGGAGAAGCTAATGTGCCCTTCATTACAGTATCAGGATCAGAGTTTTTAGAAATGTTTGTAGGAGTAGGACCTTCTAGGGTAAGGATAACAAGGCAAACATTATATGGAAAATGGATTTGACTTACTGTGTTTATAAGCAGGTGATATATTCTGGATTGGGCTGCTGTTTACAGACATACACATTTTTAAATGAGAATTCTCAAAACTTTGCATGCTTACTTATTTTTTATATAATGATTTGTATATTGTTACGGAAGTTAATCAGGCAAATTTTTGATGGAGTTATTGTCCTTTTTTCTTAGATTGTTTCAGCTTCTCCTTTTATTGACCATATTTTAGCCTTCAACCTTCTTCAGGTAAAAATTCAACAAGGTTATGACATATCTGATATGACTATTTATTGCAAATTTCTCATTTAATTTTATTATTCACGTTCCCTTGTATTTGAATTTTTTTTAGAAGATTTAATATTTCATCAAAAAATTCGCAAGCTTGATTATTACCATATGCAGATATAATATAGTTACAGCAGTGTCATCAGATCATTTTTGAATTAATGTTTGTGTTTATAGGTAAGAGATATGTTTGCCAAAGCTAGGAAGAATGCCCCCTGTATACTGTTTATAGATGAAATAGATGCAGTTGGTAGAAAACGGGGTGGTAAAAGTTTTGGAGGTCACAGTGAACAGGAGAATACATTAAATCAGCTGTTAGTAGAAATGGATGGTAAGTGTCAATGAAAGCACTATCAATACCAAATTATGATGATGGATTCTTCATTTCATAGGCATTTATGTACATGTCATGTAGTGGTGTTCCGATCATCGATTATGATCGAAAATCGGCTGATCAATTGAATTTCGACGACAATTTATTTTTCCAATTAATCTTTTTTCTACCCGATTCCTAACGTTAATGTAATGTCAAAGAGACGTCAACAAAATAACAAAAAACATGAGGAAATATGTGTTCAAATGGTTTTCTTTAGTAGCAGTCTAATTAGAATTGAAAGTTCTCAGGTCTCAAACCCACAGAGCTGCTCAGCGCTTCCCCAGGTGGGGAATATGGAGGGGACCCTCTCGATGGGGGGTTGTCTGGTTTACTGAAAGCCTGACTATGGACCATAGTGTGTAATGTGTTTGGAGAGTGCCATTTTCCCTGCTCGCTAAAGACCTCTTTTGTAGATTACAAAAGAGGAGGCACATTGTAGCCACTACAAAAGACTAAATTTTTGTCCCTAACCCAACTCTTCTGACTTTTTCAGTGTCAGTCAAAGATCATTGATCTGGTTGACCCATCTCTTCCCTCATTTCTATATAATTTTCATATATTATTGGACTTGTTCTTGTCCTGATTGTAGCTGAAATACTGCTAGTTAATCAACTTATTAAAATTGAAGGGGAGTTTCTAATACCAGAGTGAAGCATTGTTTAGAATTAAAAATAGTCTACATTGGGAATGAAACTTTAAAATTTCACATGAATATATGTTACAAGTCTTTTGACAAATATATGTAATAAGTCTTTTGACAAATATATGTTATAAGTCTTTTGACAAATATATGTTATAAGTCTTTTGACAAATAAAACTAGCTGACAGGATCTTTGAAGGAAATATATTAAGAATGGTCTATTTTTTTTGTCCTCTACAAAATAAATTTTTCTTTTTATGATGTAAAAAATTCCAAGATGACTGCCACTGCTGGAGATATTTATCATTGAACCTTGTGAAAAAAATATTTAGAATTTATTCTTCTCTGAAACCACTGAACTATTTGAATAATGAATGAAATATTTGTTCAATCAGAATATATATAGTTGATGGAACATGTACATGAATAGTCATTGGATAGTCTCTTACAATGTATTTTTGTTGTTGCGTGGATTGGAAATGCAAGATGGTCTCCAAAGTAAGATTTGATTTTGATTTTTGGTGTTTTAACGCCACTTTCAACAATATTTCAGCTATATCATGGCGACCAGTTTTAGTGGTGGAGGAAGCCAGAGTACCCGCAGAGAACCACCGTCCATGGGCAAGCAACTGGTAAGCTTTATCACTGCGAGTCGAGTGCACCCTTGTTGTAATTTATAAAGCCGGGCGCGAACCCACGCCATATTGGTGATGGGCTTGTATGAGTTGTTAGATCCAATGACCTAACTCATTGAGCCACCCGGACCCCCCAAAGTAAGATAAATATTAACATTGGACACATGGTCAAAATATTTTGAAATCATTCTCCTCATAAACAACTGAACCATTTGAAAGCAAACATAGCTCAAATGTTCCTTTGTTTGTTCTCTAGAAAATGCTTTTATTTTTTTGTTTTGTTGTTGATCCAAGATGGATGCCTCCATCATTGTTTAACATAGTACCCTTTAGGAATATGAATAGAAGGCTTTTTCTCAGAAACTACAAACTTTACAGAACTAATTCAAACTGTGTTTGAATAACTAGGTAAACAACATAGATTCCATGGGAATTAAAATTCGCTAATATGAAGATCAAAGGTATTCACTAGTTTTTAATTTCGCAATTGAGTTCACGTCAAAGAATCAACATTATAAGTGAGGGTATTTCTGTGGGTTTTTATTTTCATGAATTTATTGTTTTCACAGAGATAGCGAAAATAACCATGTGTACAGTAGTGTCAGACTATAATGTCTTGTAAGAATGATTACATGTTATTTTCTGTGCTATTTATAGGTTTCAATACACAGTCTGGGGTTGTAGTCTTAGCAGCCACCAACAGAGTAGACATTTTAGATCCAGCATTATTGAGACCTGGTAGATTTGACAGACAAATATATGTCCCATCACCAGACATTAAAGGGAGGTAAGAATTATTACTAGATCATTTACACAAAAGAAGATTTAGATTATGGGTATTTAATGTCATTTTAAACAATATTTCAGTTTTATCAATGATGTGTGAATTTTCTCCCAATGATCCTTATACAGTGAAACCTGTCTACACCGAACCCTGAAAAAACCTGTCTACACTGAACCCTGAAAAAACCTGTCTACACCAAAACCTGAAAAAACCTGTACACCGAACCCAGAAAAAACCTGTCTACACCGAACCCTGAAAAAAGCCGAAATCCTGCATAAACAACTTTAAATAAAGTTCTAATGTAGGAAGTCTTTGTTAATTTAACCTGTATAAACCGAACACCTGTCTATTCCGAACACAAGAGTTGGTCGACAAAGAGGTTCGGTTAAGACAGGTTTCTCTGTATAGTAGTGCAGTGAAATCAGTATTAAGAGAGCATTCCTACTGCCATTAAAATGTGGTCTGTCAATTCATATTTTGTCATTGAAGTTAATGTATGATTGTGTTGTATAGATATATTCTCACAAGATATGGTGGTATCACATATATAGGGTATATTAAGACAAGACTTTACTCTATCATAAGGGACCATAATTTTATTATTAATATATTCTTGGTAAATATTGTATCATAGTTTCAGGTAACACTGTTGTTTTAATTGTATTATTGAAAGTTGAAAGGAAGTATTAACATTTTGTTAATATTTTTTCCAGGGCTTCTATATTCAAGGTGCATTTAGCTAAATTAAAAACAGATTTGGACAAACCAGACTTGTCACGGAAGATGGCAGCGTTAACTCCTGGATTTTCAGGTATAATTAAATTTCCTATTGTATTACTTCAGTTAGAGATAAATTGAAAATAACATAGGAGGTATGTATAGATGAGGTAACATAGGAGGTATGTATAGATGAGGTAACATAGGAGGTATATATAGATGAGGTAACATAGGAGGTATGTATAGATGAGGTAACATAGGAGGTATGTATAGATGAGGTAACATAGGAGGTATGTATAGATGAGATAACATAGGAGGTATGTATAGATGAGGTAACATAGGAGGTATGTATAGATGAGGTAACATAGGAGGTATGTATAGATGAGGTAACATAGGAGGTATGTATAGATGAGGTAACATAGGAGGTATGTATAGATGAGGTAACATAGGAGGTATGTATAGATGAGGTAACATAGGAGGTATGTATAGATGAGGTAACATAGGAGGTATGTATAGATGAGGTAACATAGGAGGTATGTATAGATGAGGTAACATAGGAGGTATGTATAGATGAGGTAACATAGGAGGTATGTATAGAAGAGGTAACATAGGAGATATGTATAGATGAGGTAACATAGGAGGTATGTATAGATGAGGTAACATAGGAGGTATGTATAGATGAGGTAACATAGGAGGTATGTATAGATGAGGTAACATAGGAGGTATGTATAGATGAGGTAACATAGGAGGTATGTATAGATGAGGTAACATAGGAGGTATGTATAGATGAGGTAACATAGGAGGTATGTATAGATGAGGTAACATAGGAGGTATGTATAGATGAGATAACATAGGAGGTATGTATAGATGAGGTAACATAGGAGGTATGTATAGATGAGGTAACATAGGAGGTATGTATAGATGAGGTAACATAGGAGGTATGTATAGATGAGGTAACATAGGAGGTATGTATAGATGAGGTAACATAGGAGGTATGTATAGATGAGGTAACATAGGAGGTATGTATAGATGAGGTAACATAGGAGGTATGTATAGATGAGGTAACATAGGAGGTATGTATAGATGAGGTAACATAGGAGGTATGTATAGATGAGGTAACATAGGAGGTATGTATAGATGAGGTAACATAGGAGGTATGTATAGATGAGATAACATAGGAGGTATGTATAGATGAGGTAACATAGGAGGTATGTATAGATGAGGTAACATAGGAGGTATGTATAGATGAGGTAACATAGGAGGTATGTATAGATGAGGTAACATAGGAGGTATGTATAGATGAGGTAACATAGGAGGTATGTATAGATGAGGTAACATAGGAGGTATGTATAGATGAGGTAACATAGGAGGTATGTATAGATGAGGTAACATAGGAGGTATGTATAGATGAGGTAACATAGGAGGTATGTATAGATGAGGTAACATAGGAGGTATGTATAGATGAGATAACATAGGAGGTATGTATATATGAGGTAACATAGGAGGTATGTATAGATGAGATAACATAGGAGGTATGTATAGATGAGATAACATAGGAGGTATGTATATATGAGGTAACATAGGAGGTATGTATAGATGAGGTAACATAGGAGGTAACATAGGAGGTATGTATAGATGAGGTAACATAGGAGGTATGTATAGATGAGGTATTTTTGCCTCATTAGATATCATTGACATATAATAGGTTTCTATACTCTATAATTTATTTATTGGGGTACACATATGATGAAATAGTCATTTAGTAATGAGAGGTTAAACCCTCTAATATTTTTAAAAACAAGGAAGTTCATTGGAGTAGAGTATTTTATTACTACACACAGGGATTACTCTGGCTTCAAAAAATCTATGACCAAATTAATCATCAATATCAAATTTTGGCACCAGTTCTGTTCAAAGGGAGCCAAAATTCCATTCAAATTTGAGTTGAACTTTCCATACTTAACATTTAAATCCTAAATTTTAACTTCTGTCTATTGCTTAGATATATCGAAAGGGAAGCAACTCGGAGTGTTTATTCTATAATTAGAAAATACACAAATATGTAGCTGTATTATTTTCCTCTTCTATTTTTAGAAAGTGAAATACTTTTATTTTGATTTTACATGAGAAAACATTGTTTCCATTGCATATTAAATTCATAAAAATACTTATTATTATATTAGTTTTTATATAATTGAACTTCGATCAAAGATCAAATTCACAGTAAATTATATTTTTTTTACTATTAGATAAATATCATCTACATAATTACAATCCATTATATATATTTCAGGTGCTGACATTGCTAATGTATGTAATGAAGCAGCATTGATAGCTGCTAGAGATCTACAACCTTCAATTGTAAAGAAACATTTTGAACAGGCCATAGAGAGAGTTGTAGCAGGTAAGGAAAAGTAATTAACTTCACATAAACCATTTTCACATTTCTGACTTTGATTTTAAAATTATGTGTATTACAGGAGTTATTTCCCTTTAAGGCAGCCTAAAGGGTCCTTTCATGTAAAGTTCAATGTAAATAGCATACATTTTTCCCATAATGTGTTCAGTATTGTAATGTTGTAACAACTTTTTAATTTTCTTTTTGCTATAAAATTATCCTCTGCTCTTTTACAAGAATCTAATATCTACTAATTGTGAGAAAATTTGTTGTCATTTCCATTGTTCTTGGAAGACCAGGTACCATTTTGTCTGTCGTAAGGGAAATAACTCATATTAAAAAGGTATAAAAACATATAATTTTAGAATAAATCAAGAATGTGCAAATGTTCTAATAAAATTAATGATATCATTTACTTTCTTAAAAAAACATTCTGAATAACCTAAAAATATAAATAAATCTTCATTTTTTATGATGAAGGAAACAAATAATTAAACATATTAATAGAAGCTGATATAAGGTTACATTATCTTTTTTCACAACAGTTAAAAAATGGGCTACAAAATTTAATAATGAAAGTGTTTTGTATTACTGTTCAGGATTGGAAAAGAAAACCCAAGTTTTACAACCAGAAGAAAAGAAAACTGTAGCCTACCATGAAGCAGGACATGCTGTGGCAGGATGGTTTTTAGAACATGCTGATCCACTACTCAAGGTAAGATTAATTAAATACAATACATATAGGGGTGGGTGGGGCACCGTTTGGCCAATTTGAACAAAATTGGGCAGAGATATTAGTTGGATGCTTTTTGACCTTGTATGTGATTTTGGTTTTATTCAGAATTTCAAAATAGCTGATAGGACAAAAGATGTGGTTTGATTGGTTGAAATTTCAAATATCTAAATTTCAGAAACCACTTGTTTAACAGAATTATTAAATATAAAATTTCCTTATATGATCCTTTACAAAGTTTGCATCACTAGTAAATCGTAGGTTGTGCTACTTTGGATAAAGTTCAGCATAGGACCCTATGGGGAATTGTATATACAAATTGGAAAAAGTACAAATTTGATGGAACTCAGACTGTACTTAGCTCATCTTACAATTAAATCAGAAAATTTACATTTCATTCCATGGTATATTACAATTTTATATTCAATATTTAATTCCAACAAATTGATGACCTGTTTATTTTGGTCTCCAACAAACACCACTAATTTCTTCTTAAGATGTTTATGAGTGATTGATGTTCAAACTGTTCACTTTATTATCAGTTATGATTTATGTCCTGACTAATGGTCAACAGCTTCTACCTTCTTAACTAATTGACAGTTCACTATTAGCATTCATTGACCCTGCTATAATTATGTCCATGTTTATGTTGTAGTTCTATTTTTGTGATAGAATGTGGTCTTTTTGAGTGGAACTGAATCTGTTCAGGTTTTTTAGCCGAGTTGCGATGAAGTCGAACTCGGCTTGTAATATGATGAATGTTGTCCGGGCGTCAACTTTTTTGTGTCCGCACAATATCTTAAGAATGAAATGTCTGATCTAAATGAAACTTGGTACACTCATGCTTGGTGGTGAGAGGAGGAAGCCTATTTATATTGAGGATCGTAGGACAAAGGTCCATGTCACAACTTCTAAAAATAAAATAAAAATTGATACTTTTTTTGTTTCTGCACGATATCTCAAGAACAAAATGTAGGATCTAAATGTAACTTGGTACACATATGCCTGATGGTGAGAGGAGGAAGCCTATTGATATTGAGGTTTGTAGGACAAAGGTCAAGGTCACAACTTCTAAAAATTGAACAAATATTAGATACTTTTTTTGTTTCCGCACGATATCTTAAGAACAAAATGTCGGATCTAAATGAATCTTGATACACACATGCCTGATGGTGAGAGGAGGAAGCCTATTGATATTGAGGTTTGTAGGTCAAAGGTCAAGGTCCCAATATCTAAAAATAGAACAACAATTTGATACTTTTTTTTGTTTCCGCACAATATCTCAAGTACAAGAAACTAAGTACACGCATGCCTCATGATGAGAGGAACAAGTCTCATGAGCAACTCGGCTTTCACACCTTTGGTGCGTTACTGATCTTTATTGTTTGTTATTCTAAAGGGTGAGGGTTTGGGATCCCATTAACCGATTTCAGACCGCCATTTTTTGTTCCTGTCCCAAGCCAGGAGCGGGATTTCCATTGGCATATGTCATTGTCTTTTTTGTGTTCAATGGTTTGAGATGAGAGGTGGTTGTTTGTTTTGTTGATTTGTTTTGTTGATCTTGGTTGAATATCACTTTGCTCTGACAGGTAATTACATATGTAAGAAAGAAACATTTTTTTCTGAGAAAATATTTGTATTATTTTAAAACAAAGAGTTTATATATTTAAAATGGAGAGAGAACAAAATATCAATGCTGCAGTGTACAAGACACACAATCTGACCTAAGAAAGCAAGAAAAGAAAATGGTTTGGTTTAGATTTAAGATGTTTAACGCCACTTTCAACAATATTTCAGTTATATTGTGGCGGTCAGTTTTATTGGTGGAGGAAACTGGAGTACCCGGAGAAAACCACTGACCTGTAGCAAGTCACTGACAAACTTTATCACATAATGTTGTATCGAGTACACTTCTCGCCATCAACAACATTAGTGGTGATAGGCATTGATTGCACAGGTAGTTGTAAATCCAACTACCATACAATCACGATAAAAAAAAATGGTGTAGCTGTACTTAATGGTCAGGAGGGTAATGATAATAATATTAATCTTAATGATTTTATAGGTATCTATTATTCCTAGAGGTAAAGGTCTGGGATATGCACAATATCTTCCAAGGGAACAGTACCTATATACTACAGAACAGGTTTGTACACAAGTTTACCTGTATTAATCTTACACCTGTCAGAATTTTGGTCTTTAATTTCTTTTTAAAAATTGTTGTAGGTTTGATTGGTAACTTTGATAAATAACCATTTTCTATATTTTTTTTTTGGATTAGATTTAAGTTGGTAGTACATGAAACTAGACTTGTCTGAAGTGCATGAATAACCAGATGAGCTGTATAGGCTCAGTATTATTTCCTCGACTACTATCACTATCATGAAGCGAGACTCATATATCAAGCTTTCCTTCAGCTGAGACGTCAACCTTCTTGTTAACTCTAATAAAGGTCTTAAATCTTTAATAACTATATCAAGCCTTTATATAATTTGATGAATCACGAAAAGAAGTTTTTTATGGTCAGAATATTGTATATAAAATATAACCATTTTGGAGATCCTTATGTGAATTTTTTTTACATGAGGCTATATTTTTCAGTTATTAGACAGAATGTGTATGACCCTGGGAGGAAGATGTTCAGAACAGATATTTTTTGGCAAGATCACAACTGGTGCACAAGATGATCTGAAAAAAGTAACACAAAGTGCCTATGCACAGGTTTGATTATTTTATAATATTGTTGTAATATAAGTATGAGAGAACAAACTTTACCATTCTAGGGAAGACATAATATAAGTATGAGGGAACAAACTTTACCATTCTAGGGAAGACATAATATAAGTATGAGGGAACAAACTTTACCATTCTAGGGAAGACATAATATAAGTATGAGGGAACAAACTACCATTCTAGGGAAGACATAATATAAGTATGAGAGAACAAACTTGACCATTCTAGGGAAGACATAATATAAGTATGAGGGAACAAACTTTACCATTCTAGGGAAGACATAATATAAGTATGAGGGAACAAACTACCATTCTAGGGAAGACATAATATAAGTATGAGAGAACAAACTTTACCATTCTAGGGAAGACATAATATAAGTATGAGAGAACAAACTTTACCATTCTAGGGAAGACATAATATAAGTATGAGGGAACAAACTACCATTCTAGGGAAGACATAATATAAGTATGAGGGAACAAACTACCATTCTAGGGAAGACATAATATAAGTATGAGGGAACAAACTTGACCATTCTAGGGAAGACATAATATAAGTATGAGAGAACAAACTTTACCATTCTAGGGAAGACATAATATAAGTATGAGGGAACAAACTACCATTCTAGGGAAGACATAATATAAGTATGAGGGAACAAACTTTACCATTCTAGGGAAGACATAATATAAGTATGAGGGAACAAACTTTACCATTCTAGGGAAGACATAATATAAGTATGAGGAAACAAACTTTACCATTCTAGGGAAGACATAATATAAGTATGAGGGAACACACTTTACCATTCTAGGGAAGACATAATATAAGTATGAGAGAACAAACTTTACCATTCTAGGGAAGACATAATATAAGTATGAGGGAACAAACTTTACCATTCTAGGGAAGACATAATATAAGTATGAGGGAACAAACTACCATTCTAGGGAAGACATAATATAAGTATGAGGGAACAAACTTGACCATTCTAGGGAAGACATAATATAAGTATGAGAGAACAAACTTTACCATTCTAGGGAAGACATAATATAAGTATGAGGGAACAAACTTGACCATTCTAGGGAAGACATAATATAAGTATGAGGGAACAAACTACCATTCTAGGGAAGACATAATATAAGTATGAGAGAACAAACTTTACCATTCTAGGGAAGACATAATATAAGTATGAGAGAACAAACTTTACCATTCTAGGGAAGACATAATATAAGTATGAGAGAACAAACTACCATTCTAGGGAAGACATAATATAAGTATGAGGGAACAAACTTTACCATTCTAGGGAAGACATAATATAAGTATGAGGGAACAAACTTTACCATTCTAGGGAAGACATAATATAAGTATGAGAGAACAAACTACCATTCTAGGGAAGACATAATATAAGTATGAGAGAACAAACTACCATTCTAGGGAAGACATAATATAAGTATGAGAGAACAAACTTTACCATTCTAGGGAAGACATAATATAAGTATGAGGGAACAAACTTTACCATTCTAGGGAAGACATAATATAAGTATGAGGGAACAAACTACCATTCTAGGGAAGACATAATATAAGTATGAGGGAACAAACTTTACCATTCTAGGGAAGACATAATATAAGTATGAGGGAACAAACTTTACCATTCTAGGGAAGACATAATATAAGTATGAGAGAACAAACTACCATTCTAGGGAAGACATAATATAAGTATGAGAGAACAAACTACCATTCTAGGGAAGACATAATATAAGTATGAGGGAACAAACTTTACCATTCTAGGGAAGACATAATATAAGTATGAGGGAACAAACTTTACCATTCTAGGGAAGACATAATATAAGTATGAGGGAACAAACTACCATTCTAGGGAAGACATAATATAAGTATGAGAGAACAAACTTTACCATTCTAGGGAAGACATAATATAAGTATGAGAGAACAAACTTTACCATTCTAGGGAAGACATAATATAAGTATGAGAGAACAAACTACCATTCTAGGGAAGACATAATATAAGTATGAGAGAACAAACTTTACCATTCTAGGGAAGACATAATATAAGTATGAGAGAACAAACTACCATTCTAGGGAAGACATAATATAAGTATGAGGGAACAAACTTTACCATTCTAGGGAAGACATAATATAAGTATGAGAGAACAAACTTTACCATTCTAGGGAAGACATAATATAAGTATGAGGGAACAAACTACCATTCTAGGGAAGACATAATATAAGTATGAGGGAACAAACTTTACCATTCTAGGGAAGACATAATATAAGTATGAGAGAACAAACTACCATTCTAGGGAAGACATAATATAAGTATGAGGGAACAAACTTTACCATTCTAGGGAAGACATAATATAAGTATGAGAGAACAAACTACCATTCTAGGGAAGACATAATATAAGTATGAGGGAACAAACTACCATTCTAGGGAAGACATAATATAAGTATGAGGGAACAAACTTTACCATTCTAGGGAAGACATAATATAAGTATGAGGGAACAAACTTTACCATTCTAGGGAAGACATAATATAAGTATGAGGGAACAAACTTTACCATTCTAGGGAAGACATAATATAAGTATGAGGGAACAAACTTTACCATTCTAGGGAAGACATAATATAAGTATGAGGGAACAAACTTTACCATTCTAGGGAAGACATAATATAAGTATGAGGGAACAAACTTGACCATTCTAGGGAAGACATAATATAAGTATGAGAGAACAAACTTTACCATTCTAGGGAAGACATAATATAAGTATGAGGGAACAAACTACCATTCTAGGGAAGACATAATATAAGTATGAGGGAACAAACTTTACCATTCTAGGGAAGACATAATATAAGTATGAGGGAACAAACTACCATTCTAGGGAAGACATAATATAAGTATGAGGGAACAAACTTTACCATTCTAGGGAAGACATAATATAAGTATGAGGGAACAAACTTTACCATTCTAGGGAAGACATAATATAAGTATGAGGGAACAAACTTTACCATTCTAGGGAAGACATAATATAAGTATGAGAGAACAAACTTTACCATTCTAGGGAAGACATAATATAAGTATGAGAGAACAAACTACCATTCTAGGGAAGACATAATATAAGTATGAGGGAACAAACTTTACCATTCTAGGGAAGACATAATATAAGTATGAGAGAACAAACTTTACCATTCTAGGGAAGACATAATATAAGTATGAGGGAACAAACTACCATTCTAGGGAAGACATAATATAAGTATGAGGGAACAAACTACCATTCTAGGGAAGACATAATATAAGTATGAGGGAACAAACTTTACCATTCTAGGGAAGACATAATATAAGTATGAGGGAACAAACTTTACCATTCTAGGGAAGACATAATATAAGTATGAGGGAACAAACTACCATTCTAGGGAAGACATAATATAAGTATGAGGGAACAAACTTTACCATTCTAGGGAAGACATAATATAAGTATGAGGGAACAAACTTTACCATTCTAGGGAAGACATAATATAAGTATGAGGGAACAAACTTTACCATTCTAGGGAAGACATAATATAAGTATGAGGGAACAAACTACCATTCTAGGGAAGACATAATATAAGTATGAGGGAACAAACTTTACCATTCTAGGGAAGACATAATATAAGTATGAGGGAACAAACTTTACCATTCTAGGGAAGACATAATATAAGTATGAGGGAACAAACTTTACCATTCTAGGGAAGACATAATATAAGTATGAGAGAACAAACTTTACCATTCTAGGGAAGACATAATATAAGTATGAGGGAACAAACTTACCATTCTAGGGAAGACATAATATAAGTATGAGGGAACAAACTTTACCATTCTAGGGAAGACATAATATAAGTATGAGGGAACAAACTTTACCATTCTAGGGAAGACATAATATAAGTATGAGGGAACAAACTTTACCATTCTAGGGAAGACATAATATAAGTATGAGGGAACAAACTTTACCATTCTAGGGAAGACATAATATAAGTATGAGGGAACAAACTTTACCATTCTAGGGAAGACATAATATAAGTATGAGGGAACAAACTTTACCATTCTAGGGAAGACATAATATAAGTATGAGGGAACAAACTTTACCATTCTAGGGAAGACATAATATAAGTATGAGGGAACAAACTTTACCATTCTAGGGAAGACATAATATAAGTATGAGGGAACAAACTTTACCATTCTAGGGAAGACATAATATAAGTATGAGGGAACAAACTTTACCATTCTAGGGAAGACATAATATAAGTATGAGGGAACAAACTTTACCATTCTAGGGAAGACATAATATAAGTATGAGGGAACAAACTTTACCATTCTAGGGAAGACATAATATAAGTATGAGGGAACAAACTTTACCATTCTAGGGAAGACATAATATAAGTATGAGGGAACAAACTTTACCATTCTAGGGAAGACATAATATAAGTATGAGGGAACAAACTTTACCATTCTAGGGAAGACATAATATAAGTATGAGGGAACAAACTTACCATTCTAGGGAAGACATAATATAAGTATGAGGGAACAAACTTACCATTCTAGGGAAGACATAATATAAGTATGAGGGAACAAACTTTACCATTCTAGGGAAGACATAATATAAGTATGAGAGAACAAACTTTACCATTCTAGGGAAGACATAATATAAGTATGAGGGAACAAACTACCATTCTAGGGAAGACATAATATAAGTATGAGGGAACAAACTTACCATTCTAGGGAAGACATAATATAAGTATGAGGGAACAAACTTTACCATTCTAGGGAAGACATAATATAAGTATGAGGGAACAAACTTTACCATTCTAGGGAAGACATAATATAAGTATGAGGGAACAAACTTTACCATTCTAGGGAAGACATAATATAAGTATGAGGGAACAAACTTTACCATTCTAGGGAAGACATAATATAAGTATGAGAGAACAAACTTTACCATTCTAGGGAAGACATAATATAAGTATGAGAGAACAAACTTGACCATTCTAGGGAAGACATAATATAAGTATGAGGGAACAAACTACCATTCTAGGGAAGACATAATATAAGTATGAGGGAACAAACTTTACCATTCTAGGGAAGACATAATATAAGTATGAGGGAACAAACTTGACCATTCTAGGGAAGACATAATATAAGTATGAGGGAACAAACTTTACCATTCTAGGGAAGACATAATATAAGTATGAGGGAACAAACTACCATTCTAGGGAAGACATAATATAAGTATGAGGGAACAAACTTTACCATTCTAGGGAAGACATAATATAAGTATGAGAGAACAAACTTTACCATTCTAGGG